>LR812520.1:4019115-4084115 GCA_903798195.1 Danio kyathit | reverse complement strand
TATATATTTACTCTTATGTCATGTCAATCGTCTTTCGTCGTTTGTTCTTCTTTGGAATATGAATTAAGGTATTTAGATGCAATCCTGGAGCTCTCTCATTAGTACTGTTATTAATTATTCACTCATGTCATTTCAATCCTCATTCGTTGTTCGTAATATGAATTAAGATATTTTAGATGAAATCCTGGAGCTCTCTCATCTATAGACAGCAATGTTTCTCACTTGTTTAAAGTCAAAAATATAAAAAGAAACATCCTCAAAACAGATTAAATGCTTTTAGTGGTTCAATCGGAATATTATGAAGCTATGAGAATCCTTTATTTATTTTATTACAGTATATATTATTATTATTATTATTATTATTATATAACCTTTTTTTTATTAAAGAATATATTTGTATATGTACATGCACTTGAAGTCAAAATTATTCGCCCTCCTGTGAATTCTTTTTCAAATATTTCCCAAATGATGTTTAACAGGGCAAGGAATTTTTCACAGTATTTACGATAATATTTTTTCTTCTGGAGAAAGTCTTATTTGTTTTATTTCGGCTAGAATAAAAGCAGTTTTTAATTGTTTTAACCATTTTAAGGTCAGTATTATTAGCCCCCTTAAGCAATATTTTTCTCAATCGTCTACAGAACAAACCACTGTTATACAATGACTTGCCTAATTACCCTAACTTGCCTAAGTAAGCCTTTATATCTCACTTTAAGCTGAATACTAGTATCTTGAAAAATATCTAGTTATTATGTGCTGTCATCATGGCAAAGATAAAAGAAATCAGCTATTAGAAATGAGTTATTAAAACTATTATGTTTAGAAATGTGTTGGAAAAAATCTGCTCTCTGTTGAACAGAAATTGGGGAAAAATATGCAAGGGGGCTAATAATTCTGACTATGTAGTAATACTAATGTATTCTTTAATAATAAAAAAATGTTATAATACTAATATATAATAAAATACAACGATCTCAAGGATTTGAAATGACATAAGCGAGAGTAATTAATAACAGAATATCCATTTTCGGGTAAACTAACCTTTTAAGGGGTTTGTTCACTTACAGAATTGACATTTCCAGAACATTTACTCTCCCCGTTGTCATTCAAGATCTTAATTTCTCTTTTTGTGCAGTCGAAAATTAAGGTGTTTAAGGAAAACATGCTGGAGTTTTCGCCATATAGTGACCAATTGTAACGGTCGTAGTGTTTCTGTGTACTATTAACCAATGTCCACTAGATGGAGGCGTTCCGTGATCTGGTGTTCTTCTGAAGTGTTGAACAGGTGTGGTGTTTTGCCGTGATTACTTTGGACGAGGTGCCGAGTGTTACCTGCGATGTGCGTTTGGATAAAGACCAAGAGAACAGGACTGCGGGCGATCATCCTTTCCTCTTCAGCTTTTTTTTTCTTTATATTTATGTATCATTTCACTTAATTTTGATTAAATATATTTAAGTTGATTTGATTTTCTGGTTTGGATCTTTATTTGGTTTTGTAACACCAATGGTTTGAAATCGCAGTTTAAACCCACACAAAATAATACCGCGATTAATTTACAGCAAATACTACCAGGGTCGGATTAACCAATGGGCATTATGGGCACAGGCCTAGGGGCCCGTGCGCACTTGGGGCCCTGCGAGGGGGGGGGGGGGGGGGGGGATGCTGATTTTGGAGTGTCTATTTAGGCTAAGTGCAAATAGCGCACCTCGTTGGAATAAACTAATTGAGTGCGTCCCAGCGCCGTTTGATCGACAGAGACAACATAACTAAAGAGCGCAGTAGACAGCAGGTGGGTGTGGCGTAGCTCATAAAGAGCATGATAACATGTTTTGAGGCGACCGATCATGAACCCGGTTCGAATCCAGCGTCTGATGAACACGTTCTTCTTTTTTCCCCCATTACATATCAGATTGAAAATGCATTTATTTTCAATAGAAAGGAAATGTTTTTGTTAAAAAATTTAAATAAAGTATATAAAATGAGTCACAAGGTATTTAATAAGCATAATAATAATAAATATTCTATAAACAGTTATTTTCCACCTGGTGTTAAATGTTAGCAACATCTTAATATAATTAATCTGTATTTACAATGTTAGTCGCCCTGCTTCACCCATAATCTCCGACCTCATGGAGAGAGAGACAGAAAAATCCCCTGAAGAGGAGAGAGACAGGAGAGAACTGGTATAGTGTGTGTGATTTCGGATACATTCAGCTTCATAATCAAGTGCTTTTTGCCTACTCTTCATCACGAGGGAGACAGTAGGAATCATTAATCAGTGTGTGTATTATGGAAGACTCAGATTCATAGAACTGGATTGGAGAGGTGTTATATTTAAATCATATGCATTATAAATTTGTAGAAGAAGTTATACATTAAAATACCCTTAAATATACATTTTTATTACTGTTTCAGTGAACTTGAACAAGTATATTAAAACCATTCATTTTCACTAGTTATATTACTATTTTTTTTTTATCAAAGTGTGCTTTAAATGCTTTTAAAATCAGGTAAATCTTTGTTGACTATAAATATATGTACCATGTCATTTATTTAAAAAATGTGGGCAAAATATTATAGATTAACTTTATTTTAAAAATATTATATTAATCTTATTTTTTAATTCAACTATAGAGGTGCGGCCTTGTAGGGGGCCCAACAAGACATTGTGCCCAGGGGCCTCTGAATTCTTAATCCGGGCCTGAATACTACATTGACTTTAAAGTAAATCACTTGAATTATTCTGTTGCTAAAACAACAAACATAATGATATAAACATTAAAGTCCGCATAAACCAGAAGCTGCGACCATTTTTTTGTATTGTGATGTAGTTCCTAGAGAAACGGAATGTTCAATGAGAAAACAGTGGGCGTGGCTTGTTTTGTTCTACTGCGAGCTGATTGCAGTGGTGTAAAGTACTTGAGTAAATGGACTTCGTTACTTTACTTAAGTATTTTTTTGGCTACTTTGTACTTGTACTGAGTATCAAAAATATAAGCAACTTTTACTCTCTACTTGACTACATTTTAGATTGGATATATGTACTTTTTACTCCACTACATTTGAACGGATGCTTACCATTACTCAGTACATTGTGATTGTGCGCGACAAGTCGGCATCTTTATCTACCACGGCTAATTTGTTGGGCGAACGAGGCGATATCGCCATCTGCAGGGTGCTGAAGGTGCTGTATGCTATTTATGAGCTAAATCATGTGAACGTCGCGCACGAAAGTGGGGAGCGGGGGGTGGGAGGTGTTGGTGCAGTGGATGGCGGAGGGGTATTGCGGAAAAAAGTGAAAGTGAACAGTGGACGGGGGATCGGTAAAATGAGGTGACGTATCCGGATCCGGCGTGTTCCGGCACAAATTAAGCCCTGAGTAAGAGTCTATTTAATGTTAATTTAATGTGAATTTAGTAAAATTATGTCTGACTTCACCATGGTATTGTAAGCATAATGTTACCAAAAGTTAATACAGTTATATGGCAAAAACCACTGCGACATGACATGACTATATTTTAGCTTAATTTTTTTTGTGTGTGCAACATGAATAAATGTATCACTGAAATTATAGATTTTGGATCAGGTGCATTTAGCTGTGAGTTTGTGATGTATTTCTCATTGAATTTATATGTAGTTTACTAAGTTGAAAAATAACACTGCTCCTCTTTGTTTAATTTTAATACAGAGAAAACATCCTAATCAATTGAAAAACTACTCAAAATAAAAAAATATTGCCCCCCTCTGAGACTGAGAGGTGAATCTGAATTTTTTTTACTACGTTTTACTACTTTTTATTTTATTTTTTAAATTGTTTGTGCCTTTTTTGAATATTTGAGTTTGACTTGAGACTTTTTGTTCTATTTTTTTATTATCTATTTTGTTCTGCCATTTTGAAACATTGAGGTGTTAAATTTAATTTGTATATTAGGAAAATTAAACCTTTCTTGGTGTTCTTTGAGCCTACATTCAGTATGAGTAAAATACTCAAGTTCTTTTAAAATCGGATACTTTAATACTTTTACTCAAGTCTTATTGGAATTAGTGACTTGTAACTTGTAATGGAGTCATTTTTACAGTAAGGTATCTGTACTTTTACTCAAGTATGGTTTTCAGGTACTCTTTACACCTCAGGCTGATTGGATGTGGTAAAGTTCAATCAGAAAGATGGAGAAAAGGGTTTGTGGAGAGTTATTACAGCCTAACAGACTCCTCCTCCTCCTCCTCCTCACCATTTCTGTTTGTTGACTGACAGCTGGAGGGGGCGTGGTTAAGTATGTTAGCCACGCCCAATACCTAAAACAGACGTAATCTGAGAACTGAAGCGAAAACAGACAGGAAACAGTGCATTTTCAGATTTCAATTAAAAAGGGCGAACAATTGTTTTTTTTCCTGATGACATGCACAGATGAATTGTTCACCACAATACTAGCAACGTGAGCTCACAAAATCAATATAGTTAGCTTTGATTTCAACAACACAGTACTGTACACATATTATAGAAATCGTCCTCAAAATCTTTATCATCTTGGACAACAACTGGGCGAGTAAAACGGTCAGGAAATCTTTCATCTGGATTTGAACTGATCCTTTAAAACAAAAACCTCTGCAGCTTTATGTTTTCGTAAACTATAATGTCAGGATTTACAGGGTGTTTACCTCCTCAAGGCAGTATTTCTCCACGGTGTCCAGTGACCCCAGAGCCTCATTCCAGCCTCCGACAGCGTAGATGCAGTTATTGAGACTGGCCACGCCCACATACGCCCGTCGGGTCACCATGACAGGCAGCGCGCTCCATCGTCGAGAGATTGGGTCGTAAACTTCAGCCGAGCGCAGCTCCGTTCCCTCGTCACTGATGCCACCAATCGCATAGATGAAGCCTGGAAACATTGAGACAACATGCTGAAACAAACACCGGATGCATTTTCTGATGCAGTAGTTGTCATAGTTGGTAAACTTCAAGCGCATTGAATGAGTGAGTACAACAAATCATTTCTTTACAATCCTATTTGCTGAAATAGTAAAAGGAAAACTCCACAATGGTGTTATCAAGACTTTCAGAAAAAGGAGAGTGATAATGGCAGACAGAAGAGAGAAGAACGTCAAATTTACTGTCCATAGACACTGCATTTGAAACACCTCGCCAAAGCGGCAATTAGTTGTTTGTAATTTGATGCCAAATGGATTTGCTATTTAAACAACGCGCCGCAAAACATGGAAATGACTGTTACGCCGGTTTGAAAATTGCAACAAATCACGCAAAACACAACTTGCGGCTTATTGCGCTTGGGTGTATGATAGGGCTCTAAAAGTTAGTCAAGCAAGCAGTGGCGGCTGGTCAATAGAGGGCGCTGGGGCGCCGCCCCCTTCAAGTTAGACCCCTTTAATATGTTAATATTTATTATCACAAATATTAACAAAATTAATTAATTTAATTCTAACATTCTAACATTTATTATAGTCATACTAATATTTATTGAAAAAAAATGTATGAACAATATTTTTTCATATGTGTGTGCGGGGCGCCGGACTAATGAGTGTCTATTTGGTACACGAACTTTTGCAATGCACGTGATATGACGATAAGCTCTAATTGGCCGGTTTTAAATTGTCCTTAGGGCGCAGCGCTCTGCGTCCCGAACCCTCCCATTTTTGTTGTTAGAACGAATCATATTTGTTTTTATATGATTGGCCTTATGTGATTGGACCATTCTCACTTAGACCGTTCAGCAGCAGCTCGTCTGTGCCGACCTTTAATCATAGTGAAAGCAAGTGCAATTTCTCGAGATGAAGGAAAATTTCGTTGTATCTTTGCAAAGATATCCGTTCACAAGGCGTTTGGATGAAGAAAAAAAAATAGTCAAGGAGCTTGGACCAGATCGACATTCCTTGCAAATTCAGTAGTCAAGTGATGGCGAGCGCGCGTACACTCAGGCTTTTCCAGCACTTGTCATGACAAACGGAGTTGGCTGGCAGGTTGTGATGTAAGTCATGCCTTTACTGTTTTCCGTGTTTGCTGTTTAAAACAGCATGACGCAAGAGAGGCTGAATGCATTGGCCATGCTGTCAATAGAGAAGAGACTGGTGACTGAGATGACTGACTTTAACCAAAAAGGTTATTGAGAAATTTGCAAGCCAGAAAGAAAGGAGAGCAAAATTTATTTTCAAGTAGTGCTACTGGCCAGTGATTAGGCAACATTTGTGTGTGTGTGTGTGTGTGTGTGTGTGTGTGTGTGTGTGTGTGTGTGTGTGTGTGTGTGTGTGTTTACTGATTATCTGGATTACTTCATTACTGATAATAAACCCAAATTAAATTAAACTGAACTGATTTGTGCTGCATTTATTGTATGCTTTAGTCATATTTTAGTTTTTTGATACATCACCTGAAAAATGGCTTTTACACTCTTACTTTACCAACAGTTAAGATTTTTTTTCTGGTGTTTGCGTTTCTATGGTAACCGTGCGCACGCACATAAATTCAAGCAACATTTATGAGTAATGATGATGGCAAAAAGAAATTCTGAGAAACGTCGAAAGTTTCAAAATGAGTGGGCAGAAACATTTGCTTTTATTGAAAGCTCCGCTGCTCTGCTCTGTCTGACTTGCACCAAACGCATTTCCACTTGTAAAAAATCAAATGTTAAGAGACATTTCGAACCCACCATGCAGCTTTTGCGGCAAACAACAAGCCGAGTGAAAGCCGAAAGAAGGCATGAGAGGAGCTCCAGCATAAACTGCAAACCTTTCACAAATGGCGAATAAATAGTGTATGCTAAATACGGCAAATGAACTGTTCACGGCAGTGCTTAATCTGAGCCGGATCTTGCTCCGGGAAATGTCAGATATTCGTGTTTTGCATTCCGGTATTTATTTTAATTGATCCGGCATTAACTTGTGGGTGGTGAATACCTGCATGTGTGTGTGTTTGAGAGAGAATGTGAATGAGTCCGAGTGAAAAACAGCTAGCAAAGCTGTGTGCAGTGTTTCCAGATGTTGCTGACTGATTCCAGCCCAAAAACTATCCAAAACCAGCCGAAATGCAAAAACAACCGCCCAATCAAATTTAAAACCGCCCAATCTGGCAACACTGATGATGTACGCGCGCGCACACATAAAGAGTCACTTTTGACCAATCAGCTTTCTTACGTTTACAATCACTCTCATTGGTTGATGATTATTGTTTCGCGCACTGTGAGCAGCAAAAATAAACAATGGCATAGTGGCCTACTAAATAACATCTGCATTTTCAAAATGCCAGGAGGCAGTAACGCATATATACATATTTTTTAAACCACGAGTAAATCGGATAATGAGCCTGATCAAGAGAAGATGAAACTGCGCCCTGGATCAGGATATTTTGAGACAGCAGCAAAGCGATCTCAAGTCAGCCAGAAAAAGGTCGAGGTAACGTTGGACTTATCTTGAAGTTTAGACAGAGTGAGCCATTTTCGCTTGGCACATAATAGTGAAGTGTAATGAATGTCAGTGGTGTTAGCAAAACTTTTTTAGCTTTTTTCGCTGTAACCGCTGAGTAACGTCATGTTCCGGTGTCCTGGCATTTTATTCTACCCGTCAGATTATGCTACCAACACCGACCGACCGACTTTTGCTGAAAAAAGGTTCCCGCCCCGGTACTAGACAGACAAAATACATTTTGTTTTCAGAAATACGTCCAAATGAAATGAGTTTTTCAGTTTTTCGTGAGGACGTACCTTGTAGCTCGCAGCAGCCAAAATAGTATCGAGGAACAGCCATGCTCCCAATCACCTCCCATTTATTCTCTTCTGGGTCGTATCGTTCCATGGTCTTCCCAATTTCTGAACCAATCCAGCCACCTGAAATGATAAACATTACATGTATACAATAGCCAGAGTGTTATTAAGCGACGTACTATATAGATAAAATAAAAGTATCCTATATACTATATATATATATACATGTCTGTTATACTATGATAATGTAACCATCCCATTAATACGGACTCTAATGACATTACAGTTTAAATACACAGAAATCTGATATATGTATATATGCAAATTACACATGACATACAAGTTTATATTTGGATTTGACAAAGTATATATATATATATATATAGAAATAATAGATGCAGGATATATTTCTTAATATTGCAAAAATGGCCACTTTCACGTGTTTTTTTTTTTTTTCAACCATTGGAAATATAGGTTCAGATATATGAGCTTTTATTTTATATATGTGTTCATATATGGCCATATACATAATATAAAACATTTGAACACATGTACATATCTGTAAGATCAAAAAAATACAAAAAAAAAATACCAACAACCTCAAAACGATACAAAATTGTGTCTTGCGGTGATTATTTTGTTGTCCTCACTCTATGTTGTGAAAAAGGAATATATTTTTTTGTTATTTCTTTTTCATTTGTATTGCTTAAAGGAGATATATTAACTGAACTTCGACTGCTAAGTGTGATATGCCCTGCATGCTAATTTTGCAGAAGTAGATGAAGCTGATAGAAATGCAAAGGCCTGATTGTCTAAAATGAACTTGAGCTCTGCAGCTAAACTTCCTGTTAGCAGAGATGGGTTGAAACTGAACACAGAATACGTGCAGCTGAGAAAGTCTTATTCTTTTAATGTTGTGCAGAGAATGTGTAGAAAAAGAGGATGTATGTATGGGTGCGGCTAAGTGACGAATTTCACTAAATTCCACCTGTTAATATCAGCTGCCAATAAAAGTTGAATACAGAGAATAAAAGTCGTTGCGCACCTCCTGAATGCAACTTTCGCATTGCATTGAGGATAACAGAATTATTCATTTGTATCCAATAAATGACTAAGATTTTTGACATTGAGGAAAAACCTCTCCTGACCTTTTGTATTGAACACGCATGGAATTGATTAAATATTCCAACATCTACCTAAAGGTCCCTTGAAATTAAAATAAAGTTTTTTAGATGTTAGTATCAGCATTGTTAGTTTTTTAGGAAATCTATTAGCTAATGCACACCAAAACAATGACAAAATTCGCGTTTATAAGATATAAACATGTAAAGCTTCCAGTTTACCAGCAGTGGGCTGGTTATTGAGGCCAAAACAGTGACACATTTTTAAATGCACATTTTTAAAAGAGCACATCTAGATTTATATATAGATAATGTTTTTGCTTCCTTTCAAAAGTTTTCGTTGCCCAGAAACAATTTTTTCCGATCTTTACAGGTTCGCAGCTTTATCCGTAATATGTATCCTCAGTTTCCTAGCCTCCCCTCCCGTACTCCTCTAGATTTAATTCTTGAACCAGTATCTATTGGGAAAGGTATGATTTCAGTTTTTTTATGACAAAATATGTTCTCTGCATAGAAGCTCACTGACATCCATAAAAACCCAAGAAGATTTAACAGAGGACATTTCAGATGAACTGTGGGAAAACATTTTATACAGGGTACATGCTTCATCTGTGTGTGCTAAACATGGTTGGATTCGATGCAAAATACTTCATCGCTCTCATTGGACTAAGGTCAAGCTTTCAAAAATGTACTCTGATGTTGATCCTCTCTGTGACCGTTGTCGCCATTCTCCTGCAACACTGGCACATATCCAATTCAATTCACCTTTATTTCTATAGCGCTTTTACAATGTAGATTGTGTCAAAGCAGCTTCACGTAGAAGATTATAGTAAATTGAAACAGTGTCAGTTCAGTTTTCAGTGTTTAAGTTCAGTTCAGTTTAGCTCAGTTCAGTGTGGGTTAATAATCACTACTGAGAGTCCAAACACTGAAGAGTAATCCATCGATGCACAGCTCTACAGATCCCGAACCATGCAAGCCAGTGGCGACAGCAGCAAAAACTTCACCAATTGGCGAAAGTGAAGGATAAAACCTCGAGAGAAACCAGGCTCAGTTGGGCACGACCATTTCTCCTATGGCCAAACGTCTTGTGCAGAGCTGCAGTCTAGGCGCCGGAGGCTGGAGAATGCTGGAGCTCAGCGAAGACTCATCTGTCCCTAGAGCGTCACAGGAATCAGTCTCAGGCTCTCCACTACTCCATGACCACCACAGCAGCTGCTCAGGATACGGCTTCATCAGGATACGGCTTGGTCCAGGATTATGACCAAGCTAGGATTATGACAAGCCGTATGTTTTAGTTTTGCCCAATTCTATGTGGATATTGGTCAGAAATATTTGAGACAATGTCTCAAGTAGTTGGGCAAGCAATTAAACCTGCATCTACAACAGCACTGTTTAGTACACTTCCTTTGTCAGTTCACTGTTCATGATACAAAGCAGATTTTGTTGCTTTTGTGTCCCTCCTGGCCAGACGCCGTATTCTACTACATTGAAAGTCATCTGCTCCACCTACTCACTCCAGTGTTTCCTCTAGGATTTTTTCCAGCAGTGGCGGCAGGACTTTTTTTTTACACAGATCTGCCAACTATTTCAAAGACAAATATTACACGCAGTATAACAAGTCGAGATAGCATTCATGTAATACGAGCATGCGAATCTCTTTGCTTGCGCGCCGATTTCCTCTGTTCGAGCACAGAACTTCTTGCACGCACTCAAATTTACACGTTCAAGTGCAGATCTTCTCGTGCGCTCTCCAGTAAGCGCTGCTGAAGCACGATTTAGTGTGTTTTTGTGCGTTTTACGACATTAACGCGTCCTGAAGTAAAGTGAAACGGCATTAAACTCCAGCAAGATAAAGTCATTGTATGCAAAGCCATTGACCTTTATCAATAAAGTATACTTATGGAAACTGTGTTCATCTTAACTGAAAGCTACGCGGTGTTTGCTAGACTCACGCACCTGTCAGTCAGTCTGTCAGAGAGTCAGTCAGCATGTCACCTTGAACAAATAGCGCACAGCACTACTACTGTTACAGAAAAGTTTGCGCGGTTTACCTCTAATATGTTTTGGTGCGATTATAATCCGCTATAAAAAACACGACTAAATGTTTTAAATAAGAAGCTGTAATGTAGCCGTGGTGGGATGAATTTTGGCGTGGCGGCCCGCCACGGATGAATGAATGTAGCGGAAACCTTGCACTCCATGTGGATTAATGACGTTTTTCACTTCATGAAACTGGAACAAATTAGACACCGTCTTGTTCTTCCAAAAACTTTTATAAAATTTGGGGTTCTCTCCTTGAATCAATGGAAATGTATACTCCCTGCTAGGCATGGGCCGGTATAAGATTCTGACGGTATGATAACCTTGAATAAAAATATCACGGTTTCACGATATTGTGATTACTGCTCTAAAATATATATTTTTTTTAAATGTCTGTGTAAAAAACTAAACGTTTTTTACCCTTTGAACACAATATATTTTACTTTGAGAAACATTTATAATATTTTGGAGCAGTAAACGTGCCAGGCTAAATAATGAAAATTAATCATTGACTTCTGCTGTCTTCATTAGTTTCGAAAACACAGATTTATTTACAATTTAAAATGGCATCTTTGGATATCTTTTCTGCTGGAGATGCTGTTGTTAAAAAAAAATGTAAATAAAAAAAAATCTTACACAAACCTTAGGAACGGTATTAGAGAAAATGTTGGCGGTATGATAACTTTGACTTTTCCAAACCGCGGTATACCTTGAAAACGGTTATCGTCCCATGCCTACTCCCTGCATACTGGATGATAGTAAACTTTACATTTTTTGCTGCTGTGTGACATCTCATGTGACATCATGACCAGGCTTTTAGTTTGGTATATAAACAATTGTTTTGGTTGGTTGGTATTTATTTATTTTATTTTATCTTATTATTATTATTTTTAATATATAAATCTATCTGGGGGTCAATAATTGTCACAATCATTTAGATCCTCGTTTACTTCTCTCTCTCTCTCTCTCTATCTATGTAAAATGTGTGATATTTGTACATTTTTGAAAATTTCTATAAACAAAGTTGGGAAAAAAAAATAAAAGAGCACATCTGACTTCAGCATTGTTTTTCAGATAAACAAGTATGTATACTTAGAATATTTCTTAAATATCTGCAAACTTATTATGGTATTTCTAGGATTTAGAAGAGTCAAAAACGTACATACAGCGCATTTAACAGTGGAAGTGAAGCTATTCTGCCGGAAAGCATTTAAATTTGCATACCGAGTGCGTAAAGAGCTCCGTGACAGGAGCAAACTCCAACCCCACAGCGGGGAAAGTTCAGAGACGCCACTGCGGCCCACTGCTTGGTCACTGGATCGTAGCGCTCCGTGCAGTCGAAGATCATGGAGTCTTTTTCTCCTGCGCAAAACAAGACGGATATACGTTTATCACTGTCACCTTTATTTTTATAGTGCTTTATACAATGCAGACTTCAGAACACTGAACGGCTAACCCGCCAAGAAGAACCAGCATCTTAAGAGCTGCCTACCAGACACGTCATATCACATTCAAGTTAAAAAGCTAGCTCAAATTATTCGACATAACTGTTCATTTACTGACACCTTGTTATTGTTACCATGTATAAATCTTGTTCATGTAGGTAGCATTAACTACGATGTAGTGCTATAATTGTTAATTTCACAAGTTAAAAGGAGTGAACAGACTGAATAAACTGCGACTGTTCAATCAGTGTCAGTGTTTATTTATAAATAAGAATAGAGTGGCACGGAGGCTTAGTGGTTAGCACTGTCACTTCACAGTAAGAAGGTCACTAGTTCGAGTCCCGGCTGAGTCAGTTGGCATTTCAGTGTTCTCATTCTCTGCATGTTCTCCCCGTGTTGGCGTGGGTTTCCCACGCAGTCCAAACCATACCTGCAAACATCCCCCCACCCACCCACCCCCCGGTCTACAGGAATTCATGAAACAAATGTTGGCAGGTATGGTCCAAACACATGCACTATAGGTGAACTGAATGAACTTAATTGGCCGTAGTGTATAAGTGTGTGTGTGTGTGTGATTGTGAGTGCATGGGTGTTTCCCAGTACTGGGTTGCAGCTGGAAGGGCATTTGCTGCGCAAAACATATGCTGGAATAGTTGGTGGTTCATTTTGATGTGGTGACCCCTGATTAATAAGGGACTAAGCCAAAGGAAAATGAATAAATAAATGAATAAAAATAGTTTCAAAAAGGTCAAGTGTTTGTACTGCTTTTACGAATAGTCTACTAAATCAAACAAATCGAAATAAGCAGATTTTAAATAACGCTTTTGCTGAGACGGCCAGTCCTTTTGAGAAAACTCATTCTTTATTTTGTATATTACGTGAAGATTCAATTCAATTCACCTTTATTTGCATAGCACTTATACAATGTAGATTGTGTCAAAGCAGCTTCACATAGAAGATTATAGTGAATTGAAACAGCTCAGTTTAGCTCAGTTTAGTGTGGACTAAAGATGCAGTTTTGATTTGGACTGACGTCTTCCCGCAATGTGGTCCAGCATCATTTAGCAATGAATTGTTCCACCAACTTCAGTAACAGTGTGACTGATCCATTTAGTTTTAGTTTTTCATTTATTTACGAATTGTTTTAATTGTATTTCAATTAACGAAAATGGTTTTTGACCAATAGTTACAGTTGATGTCAGAATTATTAGCCCCCCTTTGAATTATTTTTATTTTTTAAATATTTCCCAAATGATGTTTAACAGAGCAAGGAAATTTTCACATTATGTCTGATAATATTTTTTCTTTCTGAATATTTGTTTTATTTCGGCCAGAATAAAAGCAGATTTAAATTTTTTAAGAACCATTTTAAGGTCAATATTATTAGCCCCTTTAAGCTAATTTTTTTTTCTGACTGTCTACAGAACAAACCATCAGTTTACAATAACTTGCCTAATTACCCTAACCTGCCTATTTAACCTAATTAACCTAGTTAAGCCTTTAAATGACACTTTAAGCTGTATAGAAGTGTCTTGAAAAATATCTAGTAAAATATTATTTACTGTCATCATGACAAAGATAAAATAAATCAGTTATTAGAGATGAGTTATTAAAACTATTATGTTTAGAAATGTGTTGAAAAAAATCTTCTCTCCATTAAACAGAAACTAGGGAAAAAATAAACAGGGGGGCTAATAATTCTGACTTCAACTGTATGCGTTGCAGGGGTTACAGCCAATTAGTCATTTTAGGGGCCGATCACTATGAACGCGCTTTTCCGTTCTGAGAACGCAAAGTGTCTGCACTGCATTTTTTTTTTTTGACAAGTAAAAAAGAAGTGCACTGCGCTTTTTATGTTGCTAGGCTACCACTGAATCAGCTGCGCATTGTGCGCGAGTGCTGCTGTTGATGTTATAATTGTAATATTTAATAACATTGTGGTTTTCACAATTTGTCAATTCATACAGCTCTGTATAACTTGAAACGGCGTCCGCTAGTCTTTCCTCCATATTTAAAAGTCTCTGTAGTCATCAAGACACAGCCACAGCCATATCACTGCTAAGCAGTGCTGAGCCCGGTCAGTACCTGGATGGGAGACCACATGGGAAAACTAGGTTGCTGTTGGAAGTGGTGTTAGAGAGGCCAGCAGGGGGCGCTCAACCCGGAGTCTGTGTCAGTCCTAACGCCCCAGTATAGTGAAGGGGACACTATAGTGCTCAGTGAGCGCCATCTCTCAGATGAGACATTAAACCGAGATCCTGACTCTCTGTGGTCATTAAAAATCCCATGGCACTTCTTGTTAAGAGTAGAGGTGTAACCCCGGTGTCCTGGCCAAATTCCCTCCATCCTTCCCAATCATCCCCATCCACCGAATTGGCTGTATCACTGTCTCTCCACTCCATCTATAGCTGGTGTGTGGTGAGCGCACTGGCGCCGTTGTCCTGTGGCTGCCGTCACATCATCCAAGTGAAGGCTGCACACTAGTGGTGGTGTGGAGAGACCCCCCTCACAATTGTGAAGCACTTTGGGCGTACGTCCATACACAATAAATGCGCTATATCAATACACATTACATTACAAACACTGCTGTCACCTCAATAAAACCTTGCCTCTGCTTTCATTTGATTGGACAATGAAAAAGATGTGACTGACGTAGCTCGCTTTTTACGCTCAGAATTGACTGTTTTCAACTGCGGGCGCACAGAGCGCAATGGCAAAAAACGCACGGCGCATAAGCAGCCATTAGTAAACCATTCAAAAGGTTCGCCTTTCAATGCAAAAATCGCGCTCGGTGTGATCAGGGCCTCAGCGTGGTTTGTAATATTGAAATGAAGAAATACACACACACTTACCCCCGATGACATATATCATGCCCTCCAGTACTGCCACCCCGAGTCCACTGCGGGCCTGGTGCAGGGAGGACACTGTGGTCCAATACTGACTGAATGAATCGAAGCGTTCAACACAACTCAGAGCCCGACTGTCACTCCAGCGGCCGCCCTGCAGACGAGTGTAGCCACCTGACGGACACAAAGACAAACGATCAACATCTTTGCCTTGATTTGCGGTCTGGAAAAGTCACATGTTTGACAGAAAAAGCATGCAGTTTGTGAAGGGCTAGGGACTTTTCCAGACTGCAAATCAAGCCAGAAATGTCAGTCATGTCCATCTTTTTTTCCTTGCTTCAGAATAAAGGAATGGCTCATGTTTTTCTATTGCGTGTCAGGTCATGGTGTTCGTTTGCCACGGGCAATACAATGTGTTTGCTATTAGAGTCAGCAGCAAAAAACAGATGCGTTGTATTGCTTGTAGTAGATGCGCACCCAAATAGACACATGCACCAATGTTCTGGTGCACAAAAAGTGTTTTTAGAGCTTCATTTGATTATAGTTAAAGTCAAATAGACTGTTTTGACAATGTTTTTGGTTCCTTTTCTGGTCTTTGAACAACATCTCTGGACAAATGCTGTCTATGGAGGATGAGGGAGCTCTCTGATTTCATGTGTTTTTTAAGGCATTTTAATAAAAGTGGCTTAAATACCCTAATTCAGGGGTGTCCAAACTCGGTCCTGGAGGGCCGGTGTGCTAGAAAGTTTAGCTCTAACACTAATCAAACACACCTGAACCAGCTAATCAAGCTCTAACTAGATATATTAGAAATTTAGTGCAGGTGTGTTGAAGCAAGTTGGAGCTAAACTCAGCAGGACACCGGCCCTCCAGGACCAAGTTTGGACACCCCTGGCCTAATTTACTCAACTGAGATCCAGTCCTGGCTTAAACTAAGCCCTGTTTGTGATACTGAGCCTTAAAGGTCCCGTGAAGTGCTTTGAAATTTGCATTTTTAGTCAATGTTTGACATAATCTGAACCGAAACACGAAAAGAGGGCGGGACATTGAGTAGCCCCACCCCCTTTTTACAAAAACAGCCAATAGCGTTTTGTTTTATCATAGCTCTGCCAGTGAGAGTGGTCGAGCTCAAGCGCATCAAATAAAAAGCAAATGAGAAGAAGGGGGCGGGGCATGTCAGATATTAGAGAGCATTTGATTGGTCAGAAGAGATGACGTCAAAAAAAATCGTTTGATCCATTTCGCGGGAAGTGACAAACTTAGGGCTGGACAATAATTCGATATCAATATATATCGCGATAGAATTTTTTTCAATAACGATGATATGATTTTTAAACCCATTTCCGATATTTCGATATAAATTTGCGTATATATAAATATATTATTATTATTTATATAAGATCTTATACATGTATCACTTGTCACTGAATGACATTCAGTGCTCAGCCGTCAGAAAGAGCGTGATCTGATCTCACTTACGTGATGACGAACAACACAGACACGCTGCCAGCGCTCAGCACAGCAGTTGGTTAAGCTGCGCCGCAGAAAGTTTTAGCTACAAAATGAGTGCTCTGAATACATATGCGAATGAACAAGCTTCCACAAGTAAGAATGCAGACGAAATAGTTGATAAGAAAGGAAAGACTAATGCAGTGGTGTGGAAGTGGTTCAGTTCAGTAAAGTTAGCAACAGATTCGCAGATTCGTCTTTTCCGGATCAATAACTCATGACCGAAACATTGTTCCTACACAAATAGCACATTTTTTCAACTGTCGCAATGTATACAACCACCTACAACCTTATTTCCCTAAAAATGAGCTTTCCTACGCGCTGGACGCAATATATTGATCTCTATGCGCAGGCGGCAAAGAGACTGATCCTTAGGGACCGTCTACAAAGAGCAAAACGCAAAAACCAGTACTACAAAAGCTGTCAATAACTTCCCTCTAACTCATTATACTGCCATCAAACTCAGATCACACATCACTGCTGTCCTGCTGTTTATACTACAACACTTATTTTTCTAAAAAACTATTTTGCATATTTTTTATGAATTTTTATTATGAAAAATATTCAATAACTCTACTGTAAATTACTGTACTCTCACCAAACTCAGTTCACACGTCACTGCTGTCCTGCTGGTTATACTACAAAACTTATTTTTCTAAAAAACTATTTTGCAAATTTTTTATGAATTTTTGAGCTTTATTTATTTGATAGTTTATTTCACATTTCTTGCTTGTATAGGCTAAATACAAATAAAAAGTGAACAAATTTTTTTGTACTGTTTTTATTTAAAAAAAAAAGTTATTAGAGTCTGGAGGTATTATCGACTTTGCAAATTCACTTTGCAGACATTTGTAGGTACAGACATCCATTGTGTGCGTTATTGGCAGTTTTTCCTTTCTTTTTAATATTGTCCATATCGATATCGGAATTATATCGTATCGACCGAAATAAAAAAATATATCGTGATATAAATTTTTGCCATACCGTCCAGCCCTAGACAAACTACAACCTTTGGATGTTTAAATCTTCTAGATGCAAATTTGATCTCTGTTTTGGAGCACACTAGCTTACAGATATCCTTAAGACTAACATACTGATATTAACAACTAAATAACTTTATTTTAATTTCATCTATAAGTTTTAAATGTTGTCATGTGTCTCCTAGCAACGAGGTGTGTTTACGTACCGATGGCATAGAGGTATTTGCGGGCTTTTCTCCTGGGCCGGGCCTTGGCTGTCTGCAGGAGGCTGAAAGGTTTGCTCTCTTTAGGGGACTTGCTGACTTCAGTGTACTCCCTCAGAAGGGTTTGCAGTGCAACTCGCAAACTGAAGTCAGATATACCTGTCAGGAGAAGTCCACCACCAAAATCAACATATATGAAGCTCAAGAAATTCACCACCATGTTGTGGCTCAGTGTTTCTCAACCACGTTCCTTGAGGACCACCAACACCGCATGTTTTGGATGTCTCCCTTGTCTGTCACACCCATTACAGGTCTTTCAGTCTCAGCTAATGATCTGATGATCTGAGTCAGCTGTGGTTGAGATGGAAATATGCAGAGCTGGTGGTCCTCCAGGAAAGTGGTTGAGAAACAAAGTTGTAGCTGATCAGTGCATATTAAAGCTTCTTCCTATTATATCATCCAAATCACAAATTAGAGAGCATTAGGGTTCCTATTAGGCATGGGATGATAACCGGTTTCAAGGGTTACCAGGATTTGGAAAAGTCAAGGTTTTAAAACTGCAAAAATTTTCTGTTTTACCATTCCTACTGTATTTATTTAATTTTTTTTTTATGTTTTTTTTTTTTTTTTTTTAGGGCAACAGAATCTCCACATCGAAAGCTACAGGTCATGGCTTATGCACCAGCATCCAGCATGCTGTAGAGCTGAACAGTGCAGTGGCTTTACTTTATATCCAAAGAAAAAAAAGGTATCCAAAGATGTCTTTTCAAGTTGTAAAGGAATCAGTGCTTTTGAAACTCATTATTTAGCCTAACAAAACATTATA
Source organism: Danio kyathit (assembly GCA_903798195.1). Lineage (NCBI taxonomy): Eukaryota > Metazoa > Chordata > Actinopteri > Cypriniformes > Danionidae > Danio > Danio kyathit. The sequence continues at coordinate 4,065,429 of LR812520.1, read as the reverse complement.
AATGTTTCTTAAAATAAGATATATTGTGTTTCATGGGGAATTTTCTTTTTTACCCCAAAATTTAAAAAGAATATACACTGACCGGCCACTTTATTAGGTACACCTTACTAGTACCGGGTTGGACCCCCTTTTGCCTTCAGAACTGCCTTAATCTTTCGTGGCATAGATTCAACAAGGTACTGGAAATATTCCTCAGACATGATAGCATCACGCAGTTGCTGCAGATTTGTCGGCTGCACATCCATGATGTGAATCTCCCGTTCCACCACATCCCAATGGTGCTCTATTGGGTTGAGCCCTAGTGACTGTTGAGGCCATTTGAGTACAGTGAACTCATTGTCATGCTCAAGAAACCAGACTGAGATGATTCACGCTTCATGACATGGTGCATTATCCTGCTGGAAGTAGCCATCAGAAGATGGCTACACTGTGGTCATAAAAGAATGGACATGGTCAGCAACAATACTCAGGTAGGCTGTGGCATTGACACGATGCTCAATTGGTACTAATGGGCCCAAAGTGTGCTAAAAAAATATCCCCCACACCATTACACCACCACCACCACCAGCCTCAACCGTTGATACAAGGCAGGATGGATCCATGCTTTTATGTTGTTGACGCCAAATTCTGACCCTACATGTTGAATGTCCAGCAGAAATGGAGACTCATCAGACCAGGCAACGTTTCTCCAATCTTCTATTGTCCAGTTTTGGTGAGTCTGTGTGAATTGTAGCCTCAGTTTCCTGTTCTTAGCTGACAGGAGTGGCACCCGGTGTGGTCTTCTGCTGCTGTAGCCCATCTGCCTCAAGGTTGGACGTGTTGTGTGTTCAGAGATGCTCTTCTGCAGACCTCAGTTGTACGGAGTGGTTACTTGAATTACTGTTGCCTTTCTATCAACTGGAACCAGTCTGGCCATTCTCCTTTGACCTCTGACATCAACAAGGCATTTGCCCCCACAGAACTGCCACTCTCTGAATATTTTCTCTTTTTCAGACCATTCTCTGTAAACCCTAGAGATGATTGTGCGTGAAAATCCCAGCAGATCAGCAGTTTCTGAAATACTCAGACCAGCCCGTCTGGCACCAACAACCATGCCACGTTCAAAGTCACTTAAATCCCCTTTCTTCCCCATTCTGATGCTCTCTTTGAACTGCAGCAGATCATCTTGATCATGTCTTCATCCCTAAATACATTGAGTTACTGCCATGTGATTGGCTGATTAGAAATTTGCGTTAACAAACAGTTTACAGATGTACCTAATAAAGTGGCCGGTGAGAGTATATCAGAGCAGTAATCACAATACCGTGTCCGCAGAATCTTATACCGGCCCGTGCCTAGTTCCCACTCTAAACTAAATGTCAAATTCCCTGACTTGTCCCTGACAAAGAGAAAGATTTTTCTGGCTCACCCTCGATGTACTTGTAGAGTCTCTGTGGAGAGAGCAGAGGGAAGCGCACCGGCTCCAGCACCTCCACCACATGCTTCTTCCTGTGAGGCACGTCGTGATGCAGCCAATCCATGGCCGCCGTGAACACCTGATACTCGTCCTCTATCCGCAGCTCCTCACTGCGCAGCAACTTCACCAGCTGATCTGTAGACACGCTGGAGAACTCCTCTGAGGAGCAAACCTGACAGCAGACGCATGACGGGCAATGAACACATCAGGGTTTTAATAACTCATCTCTAATAACTGATTTATTTGATCTTTGCCATGATGACAGTAAATAATATTAGACTAGATATTTTTCAAGACACTTCTATACAGCTTAAAGTGACATTTAAAGGCTCAACTAGGTTAATTAGGTTAACTAGGCAGGTTGGGGTAATTAAGCAAGTTATTGTATAATGATGGTTTGTCCTGCAGATTATCAAAGATATATATAGCTTAAAGGGGCTAATAATTTTGACCTTAAAATGGTTCATAAAAATTAAAAACTGCTTTTATTCTAGCCGAAATAAAACAAATAAGACTTTCTCCAGAAGACAAAATATTATCAGACATACTGTGAAAATTCCCTTGCTCTGTTAAACATAATTTGGGAAATATTTAAAAGAAAAACAAAAAATCAAAGGGGGGCTAATAATTCTGACTTCAGCTGTATTTGTAGGAACAGCCAACAATATATTGTATGTTGCCATATATGAGTTATTGTGTTGAAATTTGGGGGAATACATATAAATCTAATTTACGATCCGTATGTACAAAGCAGAAGAAAGTAGTTAGACTGATAGAAAATGCGGGATATTTGGAGCATGCAAATCCTTTATTTTTTAAATTGAAGATACTTAAGTTCAATGATTTGGTTAAATATAAAACGGCACAATTTATGTTTAGAGCTAGGAATAAATTACTTCAAATGCATACAAATGTTTTTTGAAGAATGATAAGGGGGATATAATCTGAGAGAAGAACAACATTTTAGGAGGCTGAAAACAAGGGCAACTTTAAAAAGTGTGTGTATGTCTGTATGTGGTGTGAAATTAGGAAACAGTCTAGAACAGATTCTCAAACAATGTCAGGATATTAATCAATTTAAAAAGTTGTTTATATTATTAAAGGAATATAACGAAGGTGATTGAAAAAGGATAAAATGAGAAAGGTATGATGAAATTTTAATTAATGGCTGTTTGCAGTACCATGTATTTTTTGGGTCTATGTTATAAAATGTAAATGTATGGAATCAAACATATATGTCAAAGATGCCAAAAGGATCAAATTTGTCTCATGTAAAAAGAAGTGATAAGTAAAAGAAGAAATATGTTTAAGTAATGGACGAATGATGTGTGTTGTAATGGGGTGGGAAATAATAAGCTTGTGCTTCATCCCGCTCCATTATTGACCATGTTGAAATGTTTGTTTTTTTTGTTTTGTTAAAGGTGCTGTATGTAAGTTTTTGATTCTTCTAAAGCATAAAAATACCATAATATGTGTGCAGATATTTCAGAAACATCCTAAGTGAACATACTTGTTGAACTGAAAAACAATGCTGAAGTCAGATATTCTGCTTTGAAAATGGTTTTTCTGTGCCGGAACGCTGTCTATGTTTAGGTAAAGTTAACCTGCACAATGCCAGTTTAGCCAATTATAATTAAGCAGTTTAATTATTTAAAATTTATTTATTTATTTACTTATTTATTAATTCACTTATTTGTTTGCTTGTTTGTTTAATTTATGTCCTTGTTATTTTCTGATATATTGGTTAAGTACATCTGTTGTACTTCATTTGGTATTTATTTATTTGTTTGTTTAATTTATGTCTAAGTTATTTTCTGATACATTAAGTACACTATTGTACTTTGTTTGGTATTTTTTATTGTCCACCTTATTTTCTGATATAATGGTTAAATACATCTATTGTACCTTGTTTGGTATTCATTTATTTATTTATTTATTTATTTATTTATTTATTCTCTGAAGAATCTCTTAGAATCTCTGAAGCTGGAAACTGACCTCCAGAAAGTGGACGTGTATGTAGTCCTCAGTGAACTGCAGCAGCTCCACACAGGCGATCTGCTCCAGAAAGCGATAGATGCCCACACAGTTGGACGGGTCCATATGAGCACGCAGGAACTGACCGCAGATCTCCACCACCTCCGTCAGCTGTAGCATATCTGCGGCCACCATCAGCTCCTGCACCGTGTCCACCGTCACATCAATACAGCCTGACACAAAAACAAAACAAAAGCTTCTTATAGTCCAGCATTAGCATACAGGAGAAAACTGGAGAAATTAAAGGGGCAGTTCACTCAAATAATTCTTCTAATTCTGCCATTATTTTAAAAATGTGTAACCATTGACTTCCATAGTGTTTGTTTTTCCTACTATGGAAGTCAATAATTACCAGTTTTCAGCATTCTTCAAAACATCTTTTGTGTTCAACAGAATTTGGAATCACATACAGGGCAAAACTGGCCAAATTAAAGGGTTAGTTCACTCAAAAATTTGATTTTTCTGCCATTATTTACAAACCCTTGATTTGTGCAATTTTTCTTTTTCTGTTATTTTGAAGAATGTTGCAATCCTGTAACCATTGACTTCCACAGTATTTGTTTTTCCTACTAAGGTAGGAAATACTAAGTTATGGTTACCGGCTTTCAGCATTCTTCAAAATATCTTCTTTTGTGTTCAACAGAATTTGGAATCACATACAGGGCAAAACTGGACAAATTAAAGGGTTAGTTCACTCAAAAATTCTAATTCTGCCATTATTTACTCACCCTTGATTTGTCAGGCTTTCTTTTATTTTGAAGAATGTTGAAAACCTGTAACCATTGACTTCCACAGTATTTGTTTTTCCTACTAAGGTAGGAAATACTAAGATATGGTTACCGGTTTTCAGCATTCTTCAAAATATCTTCTTTTGTGTTCAACAGAATTTGGAATCCCATACAGGGCAAAACTGGCTAATCTAAAGGGTTAGTTCACTCAAAAGTTCAAATTCTGCCATTATTTACTCACCCTTGACTTGTCAGATTTTCTGTGATTTTGAAGACCAATAACCATTGACTTCCACAGTATTTGTTTTTCCTACTTAGGTAGTCAATGGTTACAGGTTTTTTATCATTCTTCAAAACATCTTCTTTTGTGTTCAACAGAATTTGGAATCACTTTTAAACGTTTAGGTGAACTACCCCTTTAAATATGCGTGTTTGCATTCATGCATGTTAGAGGTATAGATGTCAATGGTTTACAGGTTGCTAATCATGATATATTAATGGTAGGAAATTTCCTAAATGTCTTTAAATATGATCTTTAATTAAAGGGTTAGTTCACCCAAAATTTCTGAATCTGTCATTATTTATTCACGCTTGACTTTACGATTTTAGTTTCATTTTAAAGAATGTTGGAAATCTGTAACCATTGACTTCCACGGTATTTGTTTTTCCTACTAAGGAAGTCAATGGTTACTGGTTTTCAGCATTCTTCAAAATATCTTCTTTTGTGTTCAACAGAATTTGGAATCTCACACAGGGCAAAACTGCACAAATTAAAGGGTTAGTTCACTCAAAAATTCTTATTCTGCCATTATTTACTCACCCTTGATTTGTCAGGCTTTCTTTTATTTTGAAGAATGTTGAAAACCTGTAACCATTGACTTCCACAGTATTTGTTTGTCCTACTATGGATTTCAATGGTTTACAGGTTACTAATCATGATATATTGATGGTATTTACTAAATTAAACTAAAATTGCTAATGTCTTCTTTGAATATGATCTTTACTTTAGGATAGTTCACCCAAAACTGAAAACTGTGTCATCCTATAATCAAATTTAAAATAACACTGTCGCTTTAACTGTGTAAACAACGTTATACTGTACAATTAAACTTTAAGCTACAAATGTTTCAATTATTGAGCTCAGATGTCCTAAATTAGCTTGAAATTATTATCGTGATAAATTGTTTTTTGCCATATCGCCTCGCTCTACCCCATGCACACCTCTATCCCTTTAATTTTCTAGTTTTCCACAGTGCCTGAAACAAACCCAGTATAACAGCAGTGCATACCAGTGTAAATAAACTCCAGGAGGATCTCGAAGACGTGCGGCTCCACTCCAGCGATGCGGACCTCCTCCTCGTGGGCTTCACTCATGGCTCCGGAGAACAGAGCGGCGAAATACGGGCCGCTGGCAGCCAGAACCAGCTTATGGACCCCGAACCGCCGTCCGCCCACCAGCAGCCGCACGTCGCAGAAGTCGGCCTGCTGACGCATCTTGTTCATCTGAGCCAGCAGGAGCCCGGCGTGTCTGTCAGAGGAGAAACTCCCATGATCCTTCACTGCAGCAGCTTCATCGCAGCGCAGGTATGCCGGTGATGGACCAGCAGAGGACATGATGTTGAGGATTCCAGCTGCACGCCACTGTCACTGACCTTTTACCTAACATGCACAAATACACACACATATATTCATTCATTTTTCTTCAGCTTAGTCCTTTATTTATCAGGGGTCACCACAGCAGAATGAACCAACAACTATTCCAGCATATGTTTTGAACAGTGGATTCCCTTACAGCCGCAGCCCAGTACTGGAAAACAGCCATACACTCACATCCACACACGCACTCATACACTACAGCCAATTTAGTTCATCTGATTCACCTATGGCGCATGTGTTTGGACTGTGGGGGAAACTGCAGCACCCTCTCTGTCCCTCTCTGTCTTCCAAATCAGTTTGGTTTTTTTAGACTCTAGAACTAAAAAATAGAAGCTATTTTGAAGAATGCTGAAAACCTGTAAACACCGTCTACCATAGTAGGAAAACAAAAACTCAATCAGTCAATTTGCTACTATCAGGGTTCCCACACTTTCATGGACACCGCATTCAAGGACTTTCAAATGACTAAAGCACCACTAATTTTAAAACAATCACCTTTATAATTCACATCCAAGCATATGTAGCGCCTTGAAAGTCCTTACTGTACTTAACATTTCACTTTGACTTAATATTTTTACTAAAACATCAGAGTAATTTTCAATTTTAACAGTAAAGTTCAAAGAACTGGTAATACTGGTAATATTCAAATGCGGTCTCTGAAAAATTGATCAAATGTGCATAATTTGTCAGTGTTATTGTAGAAGATTTAAATTTAAGAATTTCTCAGTTTTTCATTCTGTTTTTGACAGCAGCACAGTACAATTGTTGAAATAACACCATAAACTTTCATTTTAAGCACTTTCAAGAACCTACTTTGTTTTTAAGTACTTTCTAGGCCTTATATATATATATATACACAGCAGCCACTTTATTAGGTACACCTTACTAGTACCGGGTTGGACCCCCTTTTGCCTTCAGAACTGCCTTAACCTTTCATGGCAGAGATTCAACAAAGTACTGGAAATATTCCTCAGAGATTTTGCTCCATATTGACATGACAGCGTCACACAGTTGCTGCAGATTTGTCGGCTGCACATCCATGATGCGAATCTCCCGTTCCACCACATCCCAAAGGTGCTCTATTGGATTAAGCTCTGGTGACTGTGGAGGCCATTTGAGTGCAGTGAACTCATTGTCATGTTCAAGAAACCAGTCTGAGATGATTCACGCTTTATGACATGGTGCGTTATCCTGCTGGAAGTAGCCATCAGAAGATGGGTACACTGTGGTCATGAAGGGATGGACATGGTCAGCAACAATACTCAGGTAGGCTGTGGCTTTGACACGATGCTCAATTGGTGCTAATGGGCCCAAAGTGTGCCAAGAAAATATCCCCCACACCATTACACCACCACCACCAGCCTGAACCGTTGATACAAGGCAGGATGGATCCATGCTTTCATGTTGTTGACACCAAATTCTGACCCGACCATCCAAATGTTGCAGCAGAAATGGAGACTCATCAGACCAGGCAACGTTTCTCCAATCTTCTATTGTCCAGTTTTGGTGAGCCTGTGTGAATTGTAGCCTCAGTTTCCTGTTCTTAGCTGACAGGAGCGGCACCTGGTGTGGTCTTCTGCTGCTGTAGCCCATCTGCCTCAGGGTTGGACGTGTTGTGTGTTCAGAGATGCTCTTCTGCAGACCTCGGTTGTAACGAGTGGTTATTTGAGTTACTGTTGCATTTCTATCAATGAATTTCTATCGATGAATTTTCTTCATCATCAAACCACTTTCAATCCTTTTAATATGATGAATTGTTGTTCTGTTATGATCCGTATCATTGTGTGCAAAATCACAAATAATGATTCTTACCCTTTATCAGCGTTGAAAACATTTTGTATTGCTTCATATTATTGTGATACAACTGTGATACATCAGGCTGGGCTATATTCTCCGGTCAAGCTGATTACAGATCTCATTGAAAACCCTGTCGAACCTGCAGCCCAAATATTTAACCACCGAGCCAGATAAACCTGTCCCACGAAAACAATGAAAACGAGCACCATCCCGCCCGGGCTCCTGTAAAAACCTAACAAGTTTCCATGTTCGTTTACAGAAGCTTGACATTTAAAATACACACAGCCCAAAACAACAACAACACATTAGTAAAACAAGCTGCTAACACATCCAACAAATGCGAACATCATCCTATAATGTAGCGGATTCTGTGTGTGTAGTTGTATTTTTTTGCTCAATGGACTTACATTTTAATTTGTCTTTTTTCTTGACTTCATTTATCCATATTTTGGGCAGAGCCACTTCCGCACGACCATCGCTTTTTCCTGAATCGGCATCTCAGTCTGTCAGACCAACTAATCGATACACGATTCTAAATTGAACTATGTGACTGCTGTGTTTACACTCACTTTGCTTTGTCAAGTTTTAAAATGGATCACAAATATGCGAGGACATATTTAAGATGTTCTCAACGTGTTATAGAAACGTAAGGACAGGGCGAGCAGTAGGCTTTAAAGGTCCCGTGAAAATAAAACATATTGTTTTTTGATTGTTAGTAAGAGTATTGTAAGTTTTAAGGATATCTATTAGCTACTGTGCTCCAAAACAGGCACACAATTCGTGTTTAGAAGATAAAACCGATATAAACAAACTTTTGATTCTCATCAAATCTTAACCAATCAAATGCTCCTATCTGACATGCCCCGCCCACTTCAAGACTTCTCATTTGCATGCAAAACTGACAACTGTTATCATTTACTTGCCTTTCACTGGTCTCAAACCCGTTTGAGTTTCGTCGTTGTTGTTGTTGTGGTGGTGGTGGTGGTGGTGGTTGTTGTTGTTGTTGTTGTTGTTGTTGTGGTGGTGGTGGTGGTGGTGGTGGTGGTGGTGGTTGTTGTTGTGGTGGTGGTGGTGGTGGTTGTTGTTGTTGTTGTTGTTGTTGATGAAGAACACAAAAGAAGATATTTTGTAAAAAGCTTGAAACCGGTAACCATTGACCTCCATAAAAACTTTTTCCAACTATGAATGTCAGTGGTATGGAAGCTAGTTTCCTTCACTAAATGAAAAATAAACATAAAGAAGTTATTGCTTAAGGGCGACACGGTTAGCACTGTGGCCTCAAAGCAAGAAAGTCGCTGGTTCGAGCCCCTGCTGGACCAGTTGGCATTTCAGTGTGGAGCATGTTCTCCCCATGTTGGCGTGTGTGCTCAGGTGTTCCCCTCAGTCCAAACACATGCGCTTTAGGTGAGCTTAGTAAACTAAATCGGCCGTACTGTATGAGTGTGTGTGTGAATGTGAGTGTATGGGTGTGGTTGCGGCTGGAAGGGCATCCACTGCAAAAAAATATGCTGGATAAGTTGGCGGTTCATTCCGCTGTGGTGACCGCTGATAAATAAGGGCCGAAGGAAAGTGCTACTTTTTATCTCAGAGTTCCGACATTATTTTCGCAGAATTGGTAGATTGGTAAATTGCAAGTTATAAAGTCAAAACCCACAATTCTGATTTTAAAAAGTACCAATTGTGAGTTATACGTTCAGAATTCTGAGATAAAAGTCGCAAATGCAAGTGATAAAGTCAGAAATTCTCTCGTTGGTGCCTCTAGAAAGCAAAAACCAGTCATAAGTGCTGTTTTGTTGTGTAAAATTGAGATTTATATATCATCTAAAAGCTGAATACAGCTATTTGAATGAGGTAAACAAAATAATCTTGCTTTTCCTTTTGACATAAGATAATTTTGCATGTTTTGAGGAAAAACTCACTTAATTTTGACATATTTCTTAAAACAAGACCATATTTTTGCCTTGTGATTTTTTGATATTTGGACTAGAAACGAGACAAAAAAATCCAAGTAAGAAAAGCATTATTTGCAGTGTTGGGACTGGAGGTAAGTATAGCTAAAGTTAGCTAATTAGATGACAAATTAAATGTCTATATACACATATACAGTGCATCTGGAAAGTATTGATAGCGCTTCACTTTTTGCACATTTCTTTATGTTACAGCCTTATTCCGAAATGGATTAACTTCATTTATTTCCTCAACATTCTACACACAATCCCCCATAATGACAATGTGAAAAAAGAGTTTTTGAAATTGTTGCAAATTTATTAAAAATAAAAACCCTGATAAATCACATGTGCATCAGTATTCACAGCCTTTGGCGTGAAGCTCTAAATTAAGCTCAGGTACATTCTGTTTCCACTGATCATTCTTGAGATGTGACATGATCTGAAAAGGCATACACCTGTCCATATAAGGTCCCAGGGTTGACAGTGCATGTCAAAGCACAAACCAAGCATGAAGACAATTCTCTGGTCTGTAGACCTCCGAGACAGGATTGTCTGGAGGCACAAGGCTGGGGAAGGTTACAGAAACATTTCTGCTGCTCTGAAAGTTCCAATGAGCACAGCGGCCTCCATCATCCGTAAGTGGAAGATGTTTGGAACCACCAGGACTCTTCCTAGAGCTGGCCGGCCATCTAAGCTTTGTGATCGGGGGAGGAGGGCCTTAGTCAGGGAGGTGATCAATAACCCGATGGTCACTCTGTCTGAGCTCCAGCGTTCTTCTTTTGAGAGAGGACAACCATCTGTGCAACAATCCACCAATCAGGCCTGTATGGTAGAGCGGCCAGACGGAAGCCACTCCACCCTGGAATTTGCCAAAAGGCATCTGAAGAACTCTCAGACCATCAGAAACTAAATTCTCTGGTCTGATGAGACTCAAATTGAACTCTTTGGAGTGAATGCCAGCTGTTACGTTTGGAGAAAACCAGGCAGCGCTCATCACCAGGCTAATAGCATCCCTACAGTGAAGCATGGTGGTGGCAGCATCATGCTGTGTGGATGTTTTTCAGCAGCAGGAACTGGAAGACTAGTCAGGAGAGAGGGAAAGATGAATGCAGCAATGTACAGAGACATCCTGAATGAAAACCTGCTTCAGAGTGCTCTTGAACTTAGACTGGGGCGACAGTTCATCTACCAGCAGGACAATGACCCAAAGCACACCGCCACAATATCACTGGAGTGGCTTCACAACAACTCGGTGAATGTCCTTGAGTGGCCCAGCCAGAGCCCAGACCTAAATCCTATTGAACATCTCTGGAGAGATCTGAAAATGGCTGTACACCGTCGCTTCCCATCTAACCTGATAGAGCTTGAGAGGTACTTGTGGCATCATATTCAAAAAGACTTGAGACTGTAATTGCTTACAAAGGTGCATCAATAAAAGTGTTGAGCAAAGGCTGTGAATACTGATGGACATGTGATTTTACAGGCTTTTTATTTTTAATAAATTTGCAACAATTTCAAAAACTCATTTCTCACATTGTCATTATGGGGGATTGTGTGTAGAATGTTGAGGAAATAAATGAAGTTAATCCATTTCGGAATAAGGCTGTAACATTAAAAAATGTGGACAAAGTGAAGCGCTATCAATACTTTCCGAATGCACTGCACATACAGTATACTGTATATATACAGTACACCAACAATAACCTATTGATACCCTTGTGAAGGGATTCTGTTGTGCTAATATTATAATCTAAAGGCATGAGTAAAATATGCCTATAAAATGAATAAAAAACGGGGGAAATCATATTTTTAGATGCTTTAAAAAAGTTTTTTTTTAAGTATGTAGGAGTTTGAAGTTCCAGAGAAGACTACACAGCAAAACTTCCAGTGTTAAATATACAGTGTGATTTTTTTGGTGTTGTTCAGTGTTAAAACCAGAGTACATTTTAATCCACGGGTGTGAAAGAGTGTATATTTAAGAGTTTTTTTTCCAGTGTTAAACCCAATATGCAGCGTATTTCCCACTAGTGATGGGAAGTCCAGTTTTTTTTTACTCTAACCGGTTCTTTCAGACAAACAGTGATCAAACCAGTCTGTTTTACTTAAACTTTACTTAAATGTATTGAAATTATTTCTGAAAAGATTAATGACCATTTAATAAATGAAAACTATTTTCAACATATTTGATCACTGTTATCTGTCACACACACCAATTGATAATATAAGAAAAAAAAGGTAACGTATTAACACTTTGAAGGGTAACACACACTCCAGTTCGATGTAAGAATAAACTCTTCCTGTGTTAAAATGAACTCTGAGAGTTATGCACAAACTTCACACTTTAGAAAGTGTTATTTTAACTCCAAAATGGAGGGAGTCATATGTACACCCAAGGAGTGTTACGTTAAACTCAAACTGAGTTAAATGTACACTGATTTTTTTGCTGTGTAGTGAAGTTTATGATCCAATCCACCAGTAGATGGCAGAATAAGTGTGATTTTTTTCATTTGGATTTAACAAAAAACAGGAAGAAAAATAAATAATTAGGTACGTGAATTTCACAAAACAAGTGAAATGCTGATCATGTCTTAAATGTAGTGTCTAGTTCGTTGTGTGGCATTATCATAGACTGTAAAAAAACATATATAATGGGATTGGATTACATTTATATAAGAAGCATCATGAAAATCGAGAAGAAAAAACCCTTAGGCCAGGGGTGTCCAAACTCGGTCCTGGAGGGCCGGTGTCCAGGAGAGTTTAGCTCCAACTCTAATCAAACACACCTGAACAGCTAATCAAGCACTTACTAGATATACTAGAAACTTCCTGGCAGGTGTGTTGAAGCAAGTTGGAGATAAACTCTCCAGGACACCGGCCCTCCAGGACCGAGCTTGTACATCCCTGCCTTAGGCTATATTGGTGATTCTAGAATTGCGAGTACATGTTGCGTCTCCTAGATAAACCTATTATTATTATTATTATTATTTTAAAAAACTTAGATGAATTATTGAATAATAACACAAATAATATCAATTTAAGGGGCAACGCGGTGGCTCAGAAACAGAAATGCCAACTGACCCATTCGGTAAATAAACTTGAATTGACTTGAATGCAGTAGCCAGGGTTTTTCTCCTCAGTACCTGCTCACTTTTATTGCGCAAGCTGTCCTTGCGTGATGTAACTTCACACACCGGCACACATTCACAAAGCCTTTAAACCCGTACACGCACTGCTGACACAGAGAGCGAGGGCTAATCCTGCACACACTCCTCATATATACAACCTGCTACAACAATGTCCTCATCACCTAATACCTTATTATAGTCCATATGTGCACATTTCTGTTCTGGACATTCTGTTCTTCTGAATTGTTACTAGCAGGGCAATTGTAAATCCGTTCAGTGGCACCCGTTTAGCACTGGGTCAACTTCAGGGAGCCGTGCATCACTGGTCGGTCCAACTTTAAAGGGATAGTTCACATCAGAATTAAAATACTGTCATTTACTTGATTATATCACACAAAAATGACAATTTACTCTTTGTTTACTCACTGTTTTAAATCTTTATGAGTTTATTTCTTCTTTTGAGCACTAAAGATATTCTGAAGAATGCTGAAAACCGGTAACCATTGACTTTCATTGAAAAAAAAAAAAACCCCAACACTATTAAAGTCAATGGTTACCGGTTTTTAAGCTTTCTTCAATCAGCGAATCATTTACTGGAGACTCACTCTGAACAGATCATTTGAATCAGTGAATCATTTATTGGAGACTCCCTACATATTTTGTGTGTCTGTATCTTACAAACGAAGATATTTTGAAGAATGTTGGAAACCGGTAACCCAATCATTTTTCCTACTATGGATGCCAATGGTTACCGGTTTCCAACATTCTTCAAAATATCTTCATTTGTGTTTAATAGAAGAAAAAAACCTCAAACTGGTTTTAAACATGTAAAGGGTGAGTAAATGATGTGATTTTGGGGTGAACCCTTTAAATACTTCACATTTGACTCAATATTATCATTGAGCTTTGGATAAATTCTGTTTTCTCACCCAAAGAGAGACAAAACAGCCATTTTTCACAACACATACACTCACCGGCCACTTTATTAGGTACACCTCTAAACTGTTTGTTAACGCAAATTTCTAATCAGCCAATCACATGGCAGCAACACAATGCATTTAGGCATGTAGACATGGTCAAGACGATCTGCTGCAGTTCAAACCGAGCATCAGAATGGGGAAGAAAGGGGATTTAAGTGACTTTGAGCGTGGCATGGTTGTTGGTGCCAGACGGGCTGGTCTGAGTATTTCAGAAACTGCTGATCTACTGGGATTTTCACGCACAACCATCTCTAGGGTTTACAGAGAATGGTCTGAAAATGAGAAAATATCCAGTGAGCGGCAGTTCTGTGGGGGCAAATGCCTTGTTGATGGTCAGAGGAGAATGGCCAGACTGGTTCCAGCTGATAGAAAGGCAACAGTAACTCAAATAACCACTCATTACAACCGAGGTCTGCAGAAGAGCATCTCTGAACACACAACACGTCCAACCTCTTCCAGCAGGATAACGCGCCATGTCATAAAGTGCGAATCATCTGAGACTGGTTTCTTGAACATGACAATGAGTTCTCAATTAGTTCACTGTACTCAAATGGCCTCCACAGTCACCAGAACTCAGTCCAATAGAGCACCTTTGGGATGTGGTGGAATGGGAGATTCACATCATGGATGTGCAGCCGACAAATCTGCAACTGCGTGATGCTATCATGTCAATATGGAGCAAAATCTCACAGGAATATTTCCAGTATCTTGTTGAATCTCTGCCACGAAGGTTTAAGGCAGTTCCGAAGGCAAAAGCGGGTCCAACCCGGTACTAGTAAGGTGTACCTAATAAAGTGGCCGGTGAGCGTACAATAGCTGCACGTTTAAAAGAAATGCATTTAAATATAAATAATCAGACATGAGCTCTGAATTTAGTCTCGGCCGTTTTTTATTTTTTTAAGAAGCATGCATAACAAAAATAAGCTCTGCAAATAAGGGCGAATGTTCCCTTTGTATTGTCTGCTGCTGACAAATCACAAATAATAATCATAAAAAATAATATTTTTTGGCATTGTGTTATTTACCACAAACAAACTCATTTATTATATAAAACTATGAAGTGTCTAGACTAGTCAGCCTGCAAGACGACAACACAGTCCTGGCTTTTCTAAAAAAAAACAAAAAAACAATAATAAAAAAGCAAAGTAAAAAAAGGTAAACATTACAAGTATGCCACAAACCTAAATTCAACACATGTATTTCCTGCCAACTCTTTAACAGGCGCAAAATATAGAGCTTTTACTGTCACCGAAATCTCTGAAACCTATATATATAAAACCATGCGTCAAAAAAAACCTTCCTCGCATGGACACACAAAAAAAATACACATATATATATCGCAATTTCAGAGATAAAGTGAGCGATAAAAGCTCCCCGCTGCGTTACATTCACAAAATACACTTAAAAAAAACATTAATATAGTGTAACGAAATGCATTCATCCCAGCACTATATATATAGTTGCTATTAAAAAGAGCGCGATTGTATTACAAAACTCGGCTGTTTTTTTTGGTGAGCATCTGTAAACGTGTCTACAAAGGGCTCGTTCAACACTTGTTCAAGTAACTGCAGTATTATGACCAACGAGGAATGCTTTGGAAAGTGCAAGATACATACAAACTGCCTTTATATTACACCCTGCGCTCATTGTTCATGTGGTAAAATGAAGAGAAGCAAAGGTGAAATCAGTCTTAGTGCACTTAAACCTTCAGCTGTGGACGGTGGGAACGCTGGACATGTGGACTGGATATGCTAGCCGGACGTCCAGAGCCTGGTTGTGCTGTGCTAATGAGGTCTGGCTATAATGCAGAACAAGATCCTTCAGAGATTTGTGGAGGTCGAAGGGTTCGACGAAGCCGTAGCCGCGCTCTGTGTGGCGAATAACGCAGTGCCGGACTTGACTGTTGACTCTGAGGATGAAAAGAGAGAGAGAGAATGATTTAGAGGCTGGTGTTGAGGCTTTATGAAGGAGTTTGGTGGGGGGTGGGGGGTGTTATTTAAAGGGATAGTTCACCCAAAAATGAAAATTCTGTCATCATTTACTCATCCTCCACTTGTTTTTTTTTTTTTTTACTTCTCCTAAACACAAAAGAAGATAGTTTGAAGAATGTTGGAAACCGGTAACCATTGACTTCCACTATATTTGTTTTTTCCTTCTCCCAGTTTCCAACATTCTTCAAAATATCTTCCACTTTGTGTTTAACAGATATTTTTCATGTTTGCATAAAGGATAGGTTACATTTGTTTACAATATTAGGATAGAAATGTAATTTGTATGTGCATTATTTTGATTTATTATTTGATTTATTGCTCTTTTTTTATGGGGATTTAGAGATACTGTTATAAAGTCTTAAGGGATAGTTCACCTAAAAATTCTGTCATCATTTACTCGTCCTCCACTTGTTTCAAACCAGTTTGAGGTTTTTTTTGTGCTCTTCAATTCAAAAGAAGATTTTTTGAAGAATGTTACCGGTAACCATTGACTTCCACTATATTTGTTTTTTCCTTCTCCCAGTTCCCAACATTCTTCAAAATATATTCCATTTTGTGTTCAACAGATCAAAGAAACCAAAAATATTTTTACACTGGAAAAATATGCTTTACTTGCTTAAGAATCTGTATTAGTTTTTTCTTTTTATTGAGATTTCGATCAAAGATACTCTTTAAAAAACCTTAGTTTAATGCAATAGTTCATCTAAAAATGAAAATTCTGTCATCATTTACTCATCCTCCACGTGTTTCGAACCAGTTTGAGTTTCTTTAGTGCTCTTAAACACAAAAGAAGATAATTTGAAGAATGTTGGAAACCGGTAACCATTGACTTCCACTATATTTGTTATTTTCCTTCTCCCAGTTTCCAACATTCTTCAAAATATCTTCCACTTTGTGTTTAACAGATATTTTTCATGTTTGCATGAAGGATAGGTTACATTTGTTTACAATATTAGGACAGAAATTTAATTTGTATGTGCATTATTTTGATTTATTGATTTTCTTTTATTTATTGCTCTCATTTTTTTTTTTCTTTTTATTGGGATTTTGATCAGAGATACCAGATAGTTCACCTAAAAATAAAAACTCATCATTTACTCGTCCTCCACTTGTTTCAAATCAGTTTTTTAACTTCTTTTAAAAACAAAAGAAGATAGTTTGAAGAATGTTGGAAACCGTGTTGACTTCCGCTGTATTTGTCTTTTTCACAGTATTTGTTGTTCCTTTAATCTGTTAAACATAAAACGGAAGATATTTTGGAGTGTTGGAAAGCAAATACAATGGAAGTTAATGGTCACCTGTTTCTGACATTCATTTTTGGCTGAACTATCGCTTCAAGGTAAAAGTTTTTAATAGTATCTCTGATCAAAATCTCAATTAATTGAAAAAACATCAGCAATAAATACAAAAAAATTAAAAAATTACATAATTATCCTAATAATATTGTAAGCAAAATCTAAACATTTCTTCACACAACAATGAAGCATAAATCCCTATTTATCGTTCCCTACCTATAGTGTGAAGATATTTAGGAGAATGTTGGAAACTGAAAGTGGAAAAAAAAAACTTCCATCTAGCAATCAAAATTTAACATATCCTTCCAGCAAAAATGAAAAATAACTCACAAAAAGGAAGATATTTTGAAGAATGTCAGAAACTGGTAGTAGAAAAAACAAATACTATGGAAGTCAACGCTTACCAGCTTCCAACATTCTTCAAAATGTCTTCTTTTGTGTTCAAGGGAACAAAAAAGGGGCGGGTTTATTTATAATTTTTGGGTGAACTATACCTTTAAATTAAGACATTTTAATAGTTTCTCTGATCAAAATCTCCATAAAAAGAAAAAAAAAAAAAATCAATCAACAAATAAAAAAATAAATAAATAAATACACCTACAAACAAAATATATATCCGAGCATCCAAAAACGAACCTATCCTTCACGCAAAAATGATCTTATTTCAGTTGAACACAAAATGGAAGATATTTTGAAGAATGTTGGAAACTGGCAGCAGGAAAAAAAAACAAATGCAATGGAAGTCAATGGCTACCGTTTTCCAACATTCTTCAAAATATCTTCTTTTGTGAAATTCTCATTTTTGCACTGAACAAACAAACCAGACTGAAGTAAGACTGCAGACTTACACAACAGAGCAGGCGTAGCAATCCTTGCTGCTGCTGTTTCGGATGAGAAAAGCTCCGTTTGGTTTCCCATGAAGAAGCTCCTCGGCCGGACCACGGGCCAGATCTCCCACAAACCAGCTCTCCTCCTTCAGCAGCTCCTCACATTCAGACCTGAGGAAAATAATCACTTGTTAAAAGCCTTGAAAATCATTGCAAGGAAAGTACAGAAAATAAAGATTTGGCATAGTGTTGAGATATGGGAGAGAATATCACAGAAGATGAATATAGGCACAAACCCAGACAATTAATACACGATTAAAACTTCTGCAATATAATAACTCCACAATTGCTTCACAAATTCAACCCAAACATTCCAGATCAATGCCTAACGTAATAAAGAGACAGGAACTCTCTCTATACCATTGTTTATGGACGTGTTCTTTGGTTAAACATTTTTAGGAGAAGGTTTTGTTAATAATTAATACTATACTAATAATTAAAACAGAATATTCCCAAATTCCAAAAAACTTTGTGCACTAAATATTTGTCCTGTTACAAGCTCTTTTACTAGCTCCGAAATGGTCGATCTTCTGTTTATTACATGCAAAACTTACAATAGTTCGTCATTGGAAAATACAGAAAGCCCTCCTTTTAAACAATGGTTACAAGAATTGTCTCACTGTTTAGCGTTAGAAAAGTTAACGTATATAGTTAAGAGAATTTTTAAAAAATAAGGAAATCCCTTTGTAGGATTGCTGATGCAAATCTCACGTCTAAATATCTACGTATCTTGCATCACCTGCTATTAACTTAGCATTGTTTTAATACCTTAATATTGCATGTGCAATTATTTATTAATATACTTGTTATTTTTATTATTATATTTTTATAATTTTGCATGTTTTGTTTTTGTTAGTACATGTTAAAAGATTAAAAGAAATGTACAAAGACATGTTAAAAAAAAAAAAAAAAAAAAAGCTTTGAAAATGTGGTGTCTGTAGCTTTAAGAGCAGCTGTATTGTTCTCCTAAAGGACAGTTTGTCTCTTGCAGACCTTACAGACCCATTGCATCAGCCAGACCTGCGTTTGACTTTGTTAATTATTGCGGGAAATTAAACGCCTTCAAGGTGCTGTTATACTAAAAGGTATTGGTAAAACGTGTTCATAAAACTCCGTTTTAAGAAAGCAGTAAAACGATGAGTTATTTTTTTTTTAAATAAAAAAAGTGGTGATGGGTAGAAAAGGTACTGATTTTTCCCATTTTTTGTTTAATTTTAGCTTTTACTAGATTCTATTTTTAAATGTGAAACTAAATGTTAGTATTAGCTGTAATCACGAACGCAAATAAATCAAATAAATAATCAATTAGCTTTGTTTTCTCTGTTTGTGTTTGTTTTCTATTAATAAATACTTTTTTGGGGGGGTCAGAAAAATACATGTAATCAAAATTAATTATTTCTGCAGTCAAGTTATGATTTTTTCATTAAATATTTTACATTTGAAACGTCAAATTAAATGCTAGTATTAGCTGCAGTCACTAACATTAAACAAATTAATCATTTTGTTATGCTTTTCCAGATATTCTTATGTTAGTTTTTTTTATAAATAAATAATTTTGGGGGGACAAAAATACATTTAATCAAAACAAATCATTTCTGGGGTCATGTTATGATTTTTCCACTTTTATGTAAAATCTTTAATGTAAAATTAAAGCTGTAATCACTACATTAAACAAATTAATCATTTTGCCATATTTTCTCTGTTTATTTATTTACTTTTTGGTGAGACAGAAAAATACATTTAATCAGAACAAATAATTTCTGGGTATTTGTAACTAATTTCCATCTTAAATGTCAAATTAAATATTATTATTAGCTGCAATCACTAACATTAAACAAATGAATCGTTTAAGATTTTGCCATGTTTTCTCCAGAAATCCTTATGTCTGTTCATTTACTTCCTAATGTAATTTTTTGGTAGAACAGAAATAAAACATTTAATCAAAACTAAGTATTTCTGGAGTCAAGTTATGATTTAATTTTTTACTAAATTACATTTTAAATGTAAAATATAGTAATAATCTAATTAACATTAAACAGATTAACTTTTCGTTCCCAGAGATGGGTTGCGGCTGGAAGGGCATCCGCTGCGTAAAATCGTGCTGGATAAGTTGGCGGTTCATTCCGCTGTGGTGACCCCGCAAGGGACAAAGCCGACAAGAAAATGAATGAATGAGATTAACTTTTCTGCTTTGTTTTCTTCAGATATCTTTATGTTTGTTTATTTATTTATTTTGTATTTAATTTTGCGGGGACAGAAAAATACATTTAATCAAAATAAATCATTTCTGGGTAATTTTATCTAAATTTCGTCTGAAATGTCAAATTAAATGCTAGTATTAGCTGTAATCACTAACATTAAACAAATTAATCATTTTGCCATGTTTTCTCCTAAAATCCTTAAGTCTGTTTATTTATTTATTTATTTTTATTTAATTTTAGGGGGACAGAAAAAAACATTTAATAAAAAAAAAAAAGCCTCCTCAGCCTTATAACCTTTGCTTAACAGACAGTAAATGATCCAAAAAATCCCATAACAGGAGGCACCCAAGCAATTTTCATGACGACTCGGCTATGAGCTTTTCTGATTGGTCAATAAGCAGCCAACCAGCAATCACCCAGGATTTCTGCACATCAACTGCACAGGAATGAGCAGCCACTGAGAGCCGCTTGGCAACATCTCAGCGACACACACTTCAGAGTTTTCATGTGACGTCAAATACTAATGAACGCCCACCTGCAGGGCAAAACACAGCCTTCTTCATTGACTGCCATTCATTTTTTTACCAGGTTTATACTTCATATCACGGTTAATAATATTATCATGTTTTGTTTTGAAATGGGCTGAAGACACACTTAAAGGAATAGTTCACCCACAAATAAAAAGTTCATGTTTATTTACTCACCCACAGATCATATAAGATTACTTTTTTCTTCAGTAGAATATTTAAAGCAGACCTATTATACCCTTTTTTCAAGATGTAAAATAAGTCTCTGATGTCCCTAGAGTGTGTATGTGAAGTTTCTTCTCAAAATAACTCATGAATAATAATTTATAACTCTCTGAAACTGCCCCTTTTGGGCTTTGATCCTGATCGTGCCATTTTGGTGACTGTCGCTTTAAATTAAAATGAGATCGTGCTCTTTTCAAAAAAAGGCGGAGCTACAAATGCCTGTGTGTCAGCATAGTGGCAGATTCAAAAGCAAGACTAACGCCCTATGCTAATGAGGGAGAGATGCTCACTAGTGGGCGGGGCTTTCCCCCTCTGATGACATGTACAAAGGGAGAATGTCAATCAAAGTGTCTCTGCAGACTGTTTTTATCAAGTGTGATTATAAACACATAAATTAATTAATTTTTACCATTAGAAGCTGGTTATACTCACACTGCTCCTACACAACTGTGTTTAAACCCCTTATAAATGTGATCTTTGCATTGCCTTTAAAGAAGATTTTGAGCTGAATCCGTGGTGTTTGGCGATTCATATAATGGCAGTGGATGGTGACAGGATTTTAAGATTAAAAATAAACACATACAAACAAGTCCAAATCAATAGACTTGGCTCCTGATGGCACACTGAGGTCTTGTGAAGTGAAATGAACACTCAGTGTAAGAAATTGAACATTATTTACAATATTATTAGCTTTAATGCACAGCCTGGTCAAACAGATACTGGCATAAATGTGCGAATGTAGTCCAATTGTAGTCCAGTAGCTTTTGACAGGAAGTCAAGTGATGCAGTTTGATAGATATTGGTGATTGCATCACCAGCACTCATGCTTTAGTTTATCAGATATTCTTTAAAATTAAAAACCGGTAACCATTGACTTCCATAGTATTTCCATTTCCTACTATTGAAGTCAATGGTTGCTGGTTTCTAACGTTCTTCAAAATATCTTCTTTTGTGTTGAACAGAAAAAGGAATCTCATAAAGTTTTGGAACCTTTTGAGGGTGAGTAAATTGTGAATAATTGTTAATTTTTAGGGTGAACGATCCCTTTAAAACTATGAATGCCAACTGTCGGCATACCAGCATCAACTCATCAACAATGACATCATGGTGCTGATTTTGGCACCAATTTTGTAACCAAACTTGATTCTTAAACCAATCCTAGGGATCATTTTATACTGCTCACACTGCAAATTAAACGTATTATATGGACACTTACTCTTTCTGGAGCTTGTCTTGGAAATTCTCTTGAGAATAACACTGTGATTTTGAAATCTCTGTCATACTGATGTCCTCGAAAGCTTTCCTCCTTTGAATTTCCTGTGAAAATATAGGAAAAATCTGTGTTTACTATTTATTAGACGTGATGATATTCAATAACACCACATGTTGTGATAACGCATAGTTATCATGGGCACTTCAAAATAGACTGAATCATTATTTATTATTTAATTTTTTAGAGTAGGGTGGTAAGGTGGCTTCGTGGTTAGCACTGTGGCCTCACAGCAAGAAGGTTGCTGGTTCGAGTCCCGGCTGGGTCAGTTGGCATTTCTGTGTGGAGTTTGCATGTTCTCCCCGTGTTGGTGTAGGTTTCTTCCTGGTGCTCCGGTTTCCCCCACAGTCCAAACACATGCGCTATAGGGGAATTGGGTAAACTTATGGCGTACTAATTGGCGTATCATAGTGAATGAGTGTGTGTGAATGTGAGTGTATGTGGGTGTTTCCCAGTACTGGATTGCAGCTGGAAGGGCATTCGCTGCGTAAAACATATGCTAGAATAGTTGCAGGTTCATTCCACTGTGGCGAACCTGATAAAAGAATGAATGAGTAGTAAATTGTTGCAGACCATCAACCCTCTTTGCTCTGCTCAATAACAGGCTAACGGCTGCTGACGCGCTGAATCCCCGAAAATGATAAATATTTAAAATAGGCATAGCTGCAATCTAAACAACTACATTCTCGCCTAAAAAAGCCTCAAAAATACATTATGTTGTCCAACTGTAGTGAGTTTATTGATCTGCTGTCACTCTATGCGGGGGCGGAGTAATACACAAGGGTGAAGAGGCCGTACGAGTGCTGATATTGCGGAATACTACACGGCTATCAGCCAATCAGATTCCAGAACAGACAAACTGTTGTATAAATACGCACATGCATGCATACATTTGAGAAAATGTTTATCCATATTTAGATATAAAATATATATGTTTAAGATACAAACTATATATAAATGTAAATATCTAACAAAACTGTGTTGCATAGTTTTTTTGCTATGTATGTGTGTGTATCATATAGATATAATAAATAAATATAATACACACACATATATTGTCAAAACAAACTTTTATTTTGGATGCGATTAATCTTTGCCCAGCACAAATGAGTTATTAAAACTATTATGTTTAGAAATGTGTTATGAGTGTGTTAAAAATCTTATATATATATATATATTGTTACGGCTCAGTATCTGTGCCTGTGTTTTGTTTTGGTTTTTCTCCCGCGCTCTTTTTCGCTCTCTCTCTCTCTCTCTCTCTCTCTCTCTCTCTCTCTCTCTCTCTCTCTCTCTCTCTCTCTCTCTCTCTCTCTACCTGTCATTTTCTTTAGGTCCGCCCAGTTTCAGCTCCCCATTGGCTCCGCTACATGTCAATCATCATTACCATTACGATGACGTCATCTTCAGCGACCAATCACAAGCGGATTTCTCCCTTTAAAAGGAAGCCGGCACGGCAGAACGCTAGCTTGCTTTTGCATGCTCACTGTTGTGTGTTTGCTGTGTTGTTTGACTGTTTTGCTGGATTGTTTGAGAGTTTGTGCCATGTGTGTTGTAATCATTTGTGCTAAAATCTATCTTTAAAAGAGTGTGCTAATTACGTTTTCTATCTCATCACCAGATCCACAACATCAATGGGATTCGAGGACAGGGTAGATGTCACGTGACCTACATACTGCTACACCTAGGAGATTCAAATGTATTATACACACTAGTTTAGGAGTGTGCGCCAATCATTGTAAGTTTTGTTTTATGCTTTGTTTAGTAGTATAGTTTTTCTTTCTCTTTCTTTTATTAGATAGTTTAGAGATTGTGAGTTTTCCAGTTAGTTGTGTTTTGTTATATTATTTTCTTTTCTTTGGCGCCGCTTTTGTTCCTCTTCCCTCTTTATTACAACCATTTATTTATTCCTTTCTTTTTGTATATACTTTATTTATAATCTATTCACCTTGTAAAAATAAACACCTATTGAAGCATTATTTGGTTGTTTGTCTGCTCCATTGCCACCACCATTCACAAAAGCGTCATAAATTTTAAATGTTGCTGTAACCCTAGCGTTTCCATCTTAAAGAACCGTAACAATATATATATATATATATATATATATATATATATATATATATATATATATATATATATATATATATATATATATATATATATATATACACATACAAAAAACATTATTACATAATCTATTATCCTTTGCTCACCTGTAATAACGAAGTGCAAGTATCATAGAGCTGGTCATACTCTGCCGTCTTCTGAAAAGCCTTAAACATTCTTGGAGTTTTTCTCTGGTTGCACTCAGAAACTCTTCCTTCACAGGTAGATCCTGAAAATACATTGTTGATAATTACATTAACAAAACGTGCCTTTCAACTAGGGCTGCACAATATATCACTGAATTTTCATTATGCTGATAATAGTATATGCAATATACGTATCGCAGACATGTGTGATAAATTATTTATTTTATGCATTGGTTGCTTATTTAAATTTGACAAATCAGATGTGGCATTGTTATCTTTAGCTCCGCCTCCCAAGTAGTTACTGCTATTGGCTGGAGCGGTGAACCCAGAGCAGAATATAAACACTAAAAGTCGAGACGAGAGAAAAATGACAACAGCCAATAAGAGTCAGAATATCTGCTGAGGTTACCCAGCAGGCACCGGACGTCACACAGACGTAAAATAGACGTTGGAATCCAACTTTGACTTTTGCTTGTATATGAAAATCAGGTTGAACCAACGTCAGTTTGAGGTCAGACTTCAACGTCAAGATGTTGGATTTTGGTTAGTTAATACCAAAACATAATATCGACCAAAAATCAACATCTACTGATGTTAGACTTTAACACTGTATGGACGTCGCATGACATTAAATCGACGTTGAATTTTAGTTAGGTAATTACACAACATAAAACCAACCAAAGATAAACGTCTACTTATGTTAGACTTTGACGTTGTATAGATGTCATATCATGACGTTAAAATGATGTTGGATTTTAGTTAGTTAATGCTTCAGCCTAAAGCCAACCAAATATCAACGTGCTTAAACTTGACTTTGATACAGAGATGTAAGAACATGATCCTAGATTCACTAAAATTCTGGAGAGGCCGCTTAAATTATCGTAAGAAATATTATTATCGCAATACTCAATTATCTTCATAATGGAAAGATACGAACCGTGTTACAGTGGGCCACGGGATAAGCCAGTGTGATGTCCAGGGAAGTGTTGTAGTGGACTAAACTCCTATTCCTGTAGTAAGCAATCAGCTCCGGCACTGAGCTGAAGGTCAGAGGCTCCGAGAATCCAAATTTGCCCTCTTGATGGAGGATCCGGATGAGTTTGTTTGTGCCGTTGTTCCTAACAGTTAATGTATATTCTCCCTGCACCTTGCAGGAGGCGTCTCGCACCAGGAAAGCACCGTCAGGCATGCCGTGGAGTATTTCGTTCACCTCCTCCCTAATAAATTGACAAAGGAGTGTGATAATGAGTGGTATTTATTTTAAAAATACACAAACAGTATGATAAAAGACACAAATACTGGGGATAGTTCTGTGTCGTTTTTTGTCTCCTCACCTTGATATGTCAGCCCAGTACCACTCGGCATCCTGTAATAAGTCACTGGGCTCCATTTGCGTTTGTAGACGATCGTCTGTACTGTTGACTGATGAAGAAATATATATAAAAAGAAAACAATATGAGAGAACAGTTTCAGGATATGCTACATTTCTTATTTTAGACACTACAATAAAATGGAAATTTTAGTTTTTTTCGTCACTGGAAATAAGCATGCACACTAAATCATTTCAGCATCGATATCGCAATGTGATCATCTGCAATCGTCACATCGCAGGATACGCAATGTTGAGTTTGAATGATTATTTATCATTTGCTAAAAGTGATTGTATAATGAAATTGTACAATTATTAACTTTAATAACGAGTATTTTTACTAAACTATTTTTATTTTTATTAATCAGTTACTGTAGCTAAATACTTTCAAGCTGATCGCACACCACTGGTCAGCGCTTATGTTAGAAGTAACAAACACCGGACGAGCACATTCACATGTTATTTAAAACGAAACTATTCAGATGGCGCTCTGTGGTGCGGCAGAAATATGAACAGTGTCCTGAGTAGGCATGGGCCAGTATAAGATTCTGACGGTATGATAACCTTGGATAAAAAAATCACGGTTTCACGGTACCACGGTATTGTGATTACTGCTCTAAATTATATTCTTTTTAAATGTCTGGGTAAAAAAACAAAAACTTTTTCCCCTTTGAACACAATATATTTTAATTTAAAATAACATTTAAAATATTTTGGAGCAGTGAACATGTCAGGCTAAATAATTCAAATGAATCATTGACTTCTGCTGTCCTCATTTATTTCAAAAACACAGATTTCTTTACCATTTAAACGACATCTTTGGATATCTACTCTGCTGAAGATACTGTTGTCCTAAAAAACAACAACAAAAAATAATAATAATAAAAAAATGTAAAAAATAAAAATATTTTACACATACCTTAGGAACGGTATTACTGAAAATTTTGGCAGTTTTAAAACCTTGACTTTTCCAAACCTGCGGTATACCTTGAAAACGGTTATCGTCCCATGCCTAGTGCTGAGTCGAGACTTGAAAAACGGTAAAACACTGTTTATTTCAATTCTATATTTTTCTTTGTTGTATTTATAGATCATTTATTAGATTTTATGCAGATGCATTCCCACTGCAGAATCAACGCAAACAAACATTAGAAATCCGTTCCAAATAGAGATAGTAAGTCAAGTGGTGAAAGTGTATTAATATCGCAATGTGTATTGCAAAATGAAAAAATATCGCAATGTTAGATTTTTCCAATATCGTGCAGCCCTAATTGGAAATATATATATATATATATATATATATATATATATATATATATATATATATATATATATATATATATATATATATGTTCTATAACTATACATATAAACAGATTTTTTTTTATACATTTTGATTTAAAATGTACTTATTAGTAATGTTTGTGTCATTTTTTCAATACAGAATATACTGCAAACATTATATTCTGTTTTACAAATTTTATTGTAATAATAATAATAATAATAATAATAATAACAATAAATAGGAGAAGACACTTTCAGCAATTGCTACAACCCTAATTTTAGATGTTACAATAAAACGCCAATTTGACATTGACAAGGTTTATTTTGGTCACTGGAAATATATATACTATATATTTAATAATCCATATACATATATATATATATATAGGGTAGGGTTGGGAAATGTCCTCGAGCCGGGATTCGAACTCGGGACGCCCTGACATGCTACTGCACCATATGTCGGCGTGCAAAGCACTAGGCTATTGCGCCGACGTAAATGTACTTTTTCAATATATATGTATTTCTAAATAAAATATATAATGTGTCAGAATATACTCCAAACATTATTTACTAAATATATTGTACATAATTAAGGTTAGAATGTTTGTTTCTTTTTTTTTGTCAGTGCCAGATTACATTACATTAGCTACATTAATATAGTGCAGTCATGGCAGGCAAAATGAGCGATGAACAGAAATTACAGGGTACAATACAAGTCAGATAATAGGGAAAATAACTAGACGCCATACGCAGATCATCACATTGTTCACCGACTGAAGGAACGCATAATGAAAAACAATATGAGATAATAGTTCAGCAATTGTTACATTTCCCTTAGCCCTTAAAATAAAAAGCAAGTTTGGCAGGTTTGTGTCATTGGAAATTACATTAAAAAAGAAGTACATTAAAATGTTACATTTTTGAAAGATTTTTAAATACATGTATTTATTAATAACGCCGGCTATTTCTGTGACATATTGTATATGAAAATATATAATAATAATGTAATTAATGTGTTACAAAATATATCAATAATGGTTATTACATTATTATAATACAGATACAACAGGTGAGTTTGCTGAATTTGGACATGGTGTAAGCTATAAGGGTACAATTCAAGTCATAAAACAGAATTTATATCTAGATGTGTATGAGGAGGAGGGGAGAAAGCAGAGGTGGTCACGATTCCATTAATGAAAAGCAGATGGTCAGAAGATTTAAAGAGACAGTTCGCCCATTTTCTCACTATTAAAACCTTTATGAGCTTCTTTATTCTGATAAACACAAAAAGAAGATATTTTGAAGAATGTTAGAAATTGGTAACCATAGAAATCCATAGTTTAAAAAGAATAATGGATGTCAATGGTTACCGGTTTTCATCTTTCTTCAAAATATCTTCTTCAGTGTTCAACAGAGAAAAAAATGTTTGGAACAACTGAAGAGACTAAATGATGATAGAATTTTAAGTTTTGTGTGAACTATCGCTTTAACTCTCGCCTGTTCCCTCATCAATCTGCCAGTAACCCTGCCAACAGTAATACAGTGTAAAGTTGCAGTATGCGTCTATAAAGACAATTTACTCAAGTGATTCCAAACCTTTACAAGTTTCTTTATTCTGCTAAATACAAAAAAAAAGATATTTTGAAGAATGTTAGAAATCGGTAACCATTGACTTTCATTGATTTTTTTTTCAATCTATAGTTATAGATTTCTAACATTTTTTTCAGCTTTTTAAAAATATCTTCTTTAGTGTTCAACAGAAAAAACCCTCATACGTTTGGAACAACTGAAGAGACAGTAAATGACGAATTTTATTATATTAATAATAATAATAATAAAAACAATACGAGAGAACAGTTTCAGCAAATGCTACATTCCTATTCTCACCTATTCCCTCGTCAATCTATTAGTAACTTTATTCTGTTAAAAACAAAAAGAAGATATTTTGAAGAATGATCGAAATCGGTAACCACCGACATCCATAGTTAAAAAAAACAATGCAAGTCAACGGTTACCCGTGTTCAGCTTTCTTCAATATAATTAATAAAGTAAATGATGACAGAATTTTCAGTTTTGCCTGAACTATCGCTTTAACTCTCGACTATTCCCTCATCAAAGTAACACTGTCAACAATAATACAGTGTAAAGTTACAGTATTTGTCTCAGACAATTTACTCACTATTTAATCACCCTCAGGTGGTTTCTTTGTTCTGTTAAACACAAAAAAAGATATTTTGAAGAATGTTAGAAATCGGTAACCATTGACTTTCATTGATTTTTTTTCAACTATAGATGTCAGTGGTTATAGATTTCTAACATTTTTTTTCAGCTTTTTAAAAAATATCTTTTTTAGTGTTCAACAGAAAAAAACCCTCATACGTTTGGAACAACTGAAGAGACAGTAAATGACGAATTTTATTGTATTAATAATAATAATAATAATAAAAACAATACGAGAGAACAATTTCAGCAAATGCTACATTCCTATTCTCACCTATTCCCTCGTCAATCTATTAGCAACTTTATTCTGTTAAAAACCAAAAGAAGATATTTTGAAGAATGATCGAAATCGGTAACCACCGACATCCATAGTTTAAAAAAAATTGAATGGTTTGCAGCTTTCTTCAAAATACCTTCTTTAGTGTTCAACAGAGAAAAGAAATGTTTGGAACTGAAGAGAGTAAATAAAGACAGAGTTTTCAGTTTTGTGTAAACTATCGCTTTAACTCTCACCTATTCCCGAATCAATCTGTCAATAACTTCATTCTGTTAAAAACAAAAAGAAGATATTTCGAAGAATGGTTAAAATCGGTAACCACTGACATCCATAGTTTTTGAAAAACAAAAACAATGGAAGTGAATGGTTACCGGTTTTCAGCTTTCAGAATATCTTCTTTAGTGTTCAACAGAAGGGAAGAAATGTTTGGAACGAAAGAGGCAGTAAATGATGACAGAATTTTCAGTTTTGCGTGAACTATCGCTTTAACTCTCGCCTATTCCCTCATCATTCTATCAGTAACTTTATTCTGTTAAAAACCAAAAGAAGATATTTTGAAGAATGATCGAAATTCGTAACCACCGACATCCATAGTTAAAAAAAAAACAATGTAAGTTAATGGTTACCGGTTTTCAGCTTTCTTCAAAATATCTTCTTTAGTGTTCAACAGAAAATTAATGTTTGGAACAACTGAAGAGACAGTAAATGATGACAGAATGTTCAGTTTTCTGTGAACTATCGCTTGAACTCTCGCTTATTCCCTCGTCAATCTACCAGTAACACTGCCAGCAGTAATACAGTGTAAAGTTACAGTATGAGTCTAGAAAGACGCCTGTCTGGAAGTATGTGCAGACTGTCTACGGTGACAGCTGTGGACAGGGGAGCGCTCAGGATTTCCCCGGTATTTCCGCTTGAGAACTCGCGAATCCTACTATGGAGAGGGTGAAAGGATTGTGAATATTCACGAGATAAAGTGACGTGAACCAGCGGCCCTCTACGATTGGCTCAAATAAAGACTTTGCAAGAGTCATGAATGTAAATCAAGCCGTTGATTGGATGCCCGGGACTGTTACCAAGCAACGTCACCACTGCCTGATTAATATTCATAAGCTAACGCTTCGTCGTAGTAGAAACTAGTACTTCTCGGGGCCCGATATATTCCTGCGCTGCTGACCTCGATGAACTCGGCGGTGACATGTTGAGACATGCAGAACTTAACGAAAGAAAAGCTAAAAGACCGGCTTAACTCACTTTTCCATCATATTAACCAACTTAACTTTCGCAAATGTTACGTTAAGTTAACCGAATTCCGACGTGATGTTGTTCCCAAGATTAGCGTTTGACACTTAGGGCTTTGAACCAGAACAAAGGCAGAGTGATTTAAACGGAATAACCACCGAATATAAACAGATAAGAGGGAAATAATACAGAAATAAAGTTACGTTACCAGTGCCAGCAGGGCTGACTCGACTCATCTCGATGTAGGAGAACGTTTCTGCAGACGATGACATCCTTTCTTCAACAATGGGTCGTGTTGCAGAAGTGAAGAAAGCCCCTTTAAACACTGCAAATCGTATTGTCAAACAATTAGACACACTTATCCGAGGTTTAAACGTAACACAACGAAGAAACCGACGACAAAAAAAAACGTCTAAAAAATCCGAAAAGTAAACGTATTTCTGATCTTAATCCAGTTGAGTCCAGTTGTAATAATTTGGCAGGCAGTCATTCAAAACTAAAACTCCGATAAAAGCTTCCGAACGTGTATCTGAATAATATACATGACCAGCACATTCATAACACCGCGTATTGAAATAAACATCTAAATGAAGTGCGTGTCGAGTAAATCAAACTCTTGTAGGGTTTTGGGACGATATAAGTGCTTGAAGGCGATACCATTGATCTGCAGAGGGGAAACTTTGAGCAGGATGTCGATGCGTTCTTACTATTTATATTTTACTGTTATCACAAATCGCATTTGATTTAATCAAAACATTTTGTAACATACGATTTCTAAAGTTTGTATTAACTACACACTCTTATTTAAAGACAAATCTGTGTTAGTGTTAGAAGCAACCACCCCCTTTTCTTGAACCTATGCTATGGTCCGTTTTTTGTCCTGTATATTGCATTGTACTGTTGGTACTTTTCTCCAACAACTGTTTAAAGTTGAATTTCAAGGATTTCTACGCACAAACGTTGCCATTTATATTATTAAATAAGAACTTGAGGTGTGTGCACGAATAAAGAATAATGTCGTGAGGATTTTAATCGCTTTAACTATCTAAAAGGTCATGATGCGTTTCAAGGCAGCTGCACATAGGGGGAGTTGGTTTAGTGAGGGAAGGGAACATTGTGTACTGTTGGCATCCTGACACACTGAAAGTTTCACTCTGAATGGTGGTCAAACCCTATTTTTTTGCAGTCTATGGCTCAAGCACTAGTTAATTTTATTTTGCAGGTGCATGATTTATTAAATAGTGTTTGCATCAAACACTTTTGCATGCTTTTACTTGCAACTAAAAGCTTCATATTCGAAAATGAAATATGTTCATTAAATAAGACAGTATATGAAATGATGCAATACAGAATTTAATGCATTTTATAAATTGATGACAAAGAATATGTGGTTATTTTAAAATAAGGTTTCATTAGTCAATGTATTTATTATAATGAACTAATAATGAACAATACATGTGCAGCAATTATTAATCATAGTTCAACATTTACCAATGCATTATTAAAATCCAAATTCATGCTTGTTAAAATTAGTTAATGCACCATGAGTTAACAATGAACAACTTTATTTCCATTAACTAACATTAACAAAGATGAATACATACTGTAATTAATGTATTGTTTGCTGTTTGTTCATGTTAGTAAATACATTAACTAATACAACCTGTTACCAAATATGCTTACTTTTTCATAGCAAAAAATCACATCTAAATCAATGTTATGAATAAGTTAGTCCCAAAGTAATCTAAAAGTAATCCAAAAGTACAAGTAATCTATGAAATTGCATTACTGACTACATTTTCAGTCAGTAGTTAATTAGAATTTATAAGTAATCCAAAAGTACGAGTAATATACAAAATTACTTTACTGACTACATTTTCAGTCAGTAGTTAATTCTAATTTAAAAGTAATCCAAAAGTATGAGTAATCTGCAAAATGACATTACTGACTACATTTTTGGTCAGTAATTATTATAATCTAAAAGTAATCCAAAAGTACAAGTAATCTACGAAATTACATTACTGACTACATTTTCAGTCAGTAATTATAATCTAAAAGTAATCCAAAAGTACAAGTAATCTACAAAATTACATTACTGACTACATTTTCAGTCATAACTTAAAAGTAATGTAATTTTGTAGATTGCTTGTACGTTTGGATTACTTTTAAATTATGACTGAAAATGTAGTCAGTAATCCAAAAGTACGAGTGATGTACAAAATTAGATTACAATATAATTTAAAAGTAATTCAAAAGTACGAGTAATCTACGAAATTACATTACTGACTACATTTTCAGTCAATTTAAAAGTAATCCAAAAGTATGAGTAATCTAAGAAATTATAATACTGACTACATTTTCAATCAGTAATTCTAATTTAAAAGTAATGCAAAAGTACGAGTAATCTACAAAATTATATTACTGACTACATTTTTGGTCAGTAATTATTATAATTTAAAAGTAATCCAAAAGTACGAGTAATTTACAAATTTACATTACTGACATTTTCAGTCAGCAATTATACCTAAAAGTACTGTAATCCAAAAGTACGAGTAATCTACGAAATTACATTACTAACTATATTTTCAGTCAGTAATTGTAATCTAAAAGTAATCCAAAAGTACAAGTAATCTACGAAATTATATTACTGACTACATTTTCAGTCAGTAATTATAATCTAAAAGTAATCCAAAAGTACGAGTAATTTACGAAATAACATTACTGACTACATTTTCAGTCAGTAATTATAGTTTAAAAGTAATCCAATTTATCCAAAAGTACGAGTAATCTAAGAAATTACATTACTGACTACATTTTCAGTCAGTAATTATAATCTAAAAGTATTTCAAAAGTACGAGTAATCTAAGAAATTACATTACTGACTACATTTTCAATCAGTAATTATAATTTAAAAGTAATCCAAAAGTACGAGTAATCTACAAAATTCCATTACTGACATTTTCAGTCAGCAATTATAATCTAAAAGTACTGTAATCTAAAAGTACGAGTAATCTACAAAATTACATTACTGACTACAGTTTCATTCAGTAATTATAATCTAAAAGTAATCCAAAAGTACAAGTAATCTACAAAATTACATTACTGACTACAGTTTCATTCAGTAATTATAATCTAAAAGTAATCCAAAAGTACAAGTAATCTACAAAATTACATTACTGGCTACATTTTCAGTCAGTAATTATAATCTAAAAGTAATCCAAAAGTACAAGTAATCTACTAAATAACGTAACTGACTACATTTTCAGTGAGTAATTATAATCTAAAAGTAATCCAAAAGTACGAGTAATCTACAAAATTACATTACTGACTACATTTTCAGTCAGTAATTATAATCTAAAAGTAATCCAAAAGTACAAGTAATCTACGAATTTACATTACTGACTACATTTTCAGTAATTATGATTCAAAAGTAAATATATTTGAAAATAATTCAAAAGTAGTTAGATTACATTACTTAAAATTACATTACTAATCTATTAAATTACGTTAATGACTACAGTTTTCAACATGCAATTTATAAGTAACAGATTACAATTAGTAAGTAGCCTAATATACCTAGCAGCACTGCCAATATTACATCAATTAAATTCAATATCTGTGTATAATCAAATCTAATTCAAATATTATGTCACATGTACAGTACAAAATGCACTGAAATGCTTATACAACCACCCGTGACCTTAAAAGCAACAAAAAACTAAAGTAATATCAATAAGAATCTAAATTATAGAGTATAATAAGAAGTAAAAACACAGAAATCTATGTTATTGCTAAATAAGACCAAATATAAAAAAAATGTATTTAGCTATATTTTTTAGCAGAACACAAAAAAATGAAGCAAATAATGACATAAATTTTGAGAAAAGCAGTCACAAAATCAGTAATTTTAGGCTGCAAATATATATTTAGAAACCTGTCAATATTTATATTTGTAATATTAGTTACATATAAGTTATTAGTTACATATTAGTTACATATTAATATTACTTATGATGCTAGTAATTAAGTAATATTTGGGAAGAAACTACTAATAATTTAATAAATAAAATTTACAATGTGTGCATGTCTCATTAAGTCATCATTAAAGCTTGCCTAACAGGAAATACATTCATATTTAATAAATATATAATTAAACGTTAACTGTTTAAACCTTTACATTTAGTTTAAACAGTAAATCATCACAAATAAAAGCCATTTCAACATTTCAGATCATGGCAATAAACAGCTTTACTTATCGACAGGTCAGAATAAACTGATGTTTATTTGTTGTTTTCATATTTATGACGATTTCCAACTAACACCAGCATAATATGTGCTTTAATAACCATACTGATTTTCCGTACATTTCCAAACACCGTAAATATTTACTTTCCATCTCACTTCCTAATAAAAGTGTCAAATCTTGTGATATAATAACAAATACTGCACTTGAAAAGGAACATAATATCACTTTCAGCCAGATCACATTGCATTTTTCCATAAGCAAAAAAATGATAGTGTCTATTTCTGGCGGTTTATGAAAATAAGCAAAGATCAGGACTTGCGTATATACACAGCCATGGTCATGGCGTTTCCGGCCTCGCAACTGCATTCTGTCTCTGCTAGCAAACAAAGATTAGAGAATATGAATCATTACATGTGCTACGACTAACATTGCAGCGCATTTTGGTTGGTTTTCAAGGGCTAGTCTCCGTTTTCATGTGCTGCAATAGTTATTTCTGCTTTAAACAATCAACAAATTTATTTTTTCCTGCTATATTTTCACAGCAGAACACAAGAATTGAAGCAAATAATGACAAATTTTGAGAAAAAGCATTACAAAATCAGTCATTTTAGGCTGCAAATGAATATCCCTGCAAAATCCAAAATATAAAACTATATAAAATATGTTTCTTTTCTCGTTTTTGTAATTTGTTTGCTGTTGGGAAACAAGTACACACTCAAAAAAAGACTTTTGGTGCTTGTTTAAACTACTTATTCAAAGGGAGTGTAAAAAACACAATTCTTAATGTTTATTTTTTGAGGACAACTTAATTGTTTTATGTTCAATTCACTTGAATTTGTAAAATTAAGTTAACTTAATCGCTTCGTGTTGAGACAACATGAGGGAATTGTGTAGAACCCAGCACTTTTTAGTGTACACAGTTAAAACACACTGACTTAACTTCATACTTCTGTGACATTACATTCGTAATTATATTACTAATAGACCATGTGTTAGTAGAATAAACACAATATCCGAAACAATAGGTTTCGTTTTACTGATTTGGGTTATATAATTGGTTTACTGTGTGGATTTTACTGCACAAAGTCTCTGCCTCATTTGGTTCACTCTCGGGGTATGTAATATTTTTGATCACCATAATCATCTGAGATGGTAATATTAATATTATATATACTGGTCAGGGCCGTGCAGAGGCTTTCCAAAGGGCATGTGCATAGTAGATGATCAAGGGGGAGATCGCAAAGTGAAAAAAGCCGGGGGGGGGCGAGGGTGGGGGGGGGGGGGGGGGGGGGGTTGGGATTGCGAACTGAAGAGCGGGGGGTGGGAGAGATCGCGAACTGAAGAGCGAGGGTAGGAGGGGCACTTACGTTCATTTTGGAAGGGCACTTTATATCCCGGACTCAAAAGGGCATGTACACTGCACAGGTTGAGCCCTATGTGTGCACGTGCCTGGCACTGGTGCCCCACCAGTGCTGATATACAGCCATATCCCACTACTATTGCATTTATACAACAGTTTGACTGCATAATCGTGTATATAAAAAAGAAATCAAACACGGAGAGTCTAAAAACCCTTTTGTACTAGGAACTACTTTCTTCCACCATTCATCCACATCTGCAGCTGATGTCAGAACAGCAGAAGCCGTTGCTCATTCACCAACGTCACTTTAGAGCTAGTGTTTGAACGATTCTCTAGCGTAATGTCTAAAGTGATGATAAAACAGCTGATTTTGCTCACATTTTAAGATTCTAAGGCTGAACATGACATGAAATACCATCCGTCTACAGCGAAATCTCCCTACAGTATTTCTCTGTTGCAATCGGGATATCACAATAATTAACCCTGAAAAAAGCAGCGCAATCACTACCAGATTGCTGTTGTGTTTGTGATAAGGAAAAACGCTAAACACATGCGGGCATTTCTTCTTTCTTTCTGCAAACACAACACACATTCATGATATGAGAGTTCCATCTCACACTCAATTCACTACAATTAAATGGTATAAATACAACACTACAACATACAAAAGAGAGAGATCGACTTAGAAAGTCATTTTTTCTTTTAATAATGATTTGATCAGCTGTAGTTTAAAATTACGCTGGTTTTCTCTTAGGGCTTATTATGCGGTCTCTGTCGCCATCTTGTGGATGAACATCGTCAACCGTCTTTGCTCAAAGACAGGCTAATGGCCGCCGACACGCTGTCTCTCCGAAATTATAAATATTTTAAAATAGGCACTATTCTTATAAATAACCTGCATAGTTGCAATCTAAACAGCTACATTCTCAACTAAAAAAGCCTCAAAAGTACATTGTTATCTAACAGCAGCAATATTTGTCAAACTGTAGAGTGTCCTCTGCTTGTTGCTGTATGTGGGCGGAGTAATACACAAGGGTGAAGGGGGAAGAGGCTGTATGAGTGCTGTTACTGGCAGAATATCGCACAGCTATCAACCAATCAGATTCAAGAACCAGAAAAAACTGTTTATATATAGGGGGGGGGGGGGGGGGGGACTGTAGAGCGGGGATGGGTGCGCGCGAACTGAAGAGGGGAGGGGGAGGCGGGGTGAAGAGGTGCACGCAAACTGTAGAGCAGGGAAGGAGTGCGCGCGAACTGAAGAGGGGAGGGGGGTGGAGAGGCGCGCGAGCGGGGAGGAGTGCGCGCGGACTGAAGAGCATGCGCAAATGTACCAGGTTTCAGATCTAAACTGTACCTAAAGCTAAGGGGGGGGGGGGGGGGGGGGGGGGGGGGGGGGATTCCGGGAGTTTTCCGGGAGACAAAACAATCCGGGAGATAGGTCTGAAATACGGGAGACTCCCGGGAAAAACGGGAGTGTTGGCAGGTATGATATATATACACACAGGATTCACATATGTACTATGTAAATACAAACTTTTATCTTGGATTAGGGCTGTGCGAAAATATCGATACATCTAACTATCGCGATAATTTATTTTACGATAGTGTATCGATAGTCCAACCTCAAGTATCGATTCAAGTTGTGCCAAACGACCTCCTCCTCCGCTCCTGTAGATGTCGCTAACTCGCGATCAACAAAACACCAAGTAGTACGGTATCAGAAGCAAGAGTGAGCATGGCGGAAAACATAAGTGCCTCCAGCTTTTAGAGCTGACGTGTGGTTGCACTTTGGTTTTAACCAAGCGGCAACCTCCCGCTCTCCCTCGGGAAGCCAATACGGAAGTAACTAAAACTGCAGTTCATCGACTCGCCTGGGGGGCTGGCTCCAGGAAGTGCAAGGGCTTTCTTTCTGCATTGGGAAATTGGCCATTTTTACAGCTGATAAAAACATGTTTACAGCCTGGTACAAACGATGGCTTTGGTGCATATAGCTATGATTACCCTTCATGACAACTCTGAGGGGGGTGAATTTTTTTATAACTCATCCGTTTCGTTTTTATTAGGTTATATTAAGTTTGCATAATTAAGGGCGTGGCCACTTGAGTGACAGCTAGCCCTCGCTGGTCGCTGTCTCGTCACCTCAGCTGATTCTGGCTAATTAGCCGCTGAGCTCGGCATATACATCGTGTTTTTGTTTTGGTTAATGTTTCTTTACACCGTCATTTGCCTTTTGGAATTATTTCCTGCAATTATCAGATGATATGGCATGATGTGTGGATTTAATTGTGCTCACAAACCGTTCAAGTTGCCTCCATTTCACAGGTGAGAGAAATTATATACTTCTATACCATCTCTATAAATGTATTTGTTTTATTTAAGATCATTTATCATTTAAATGTTCTTTAGACCAGTATTGCACTCCAGAATCTGACAGATTGATTAGCTGTAGGCTATAAAACAGTCATCTGAAGCGTTGTCATTCAGTGTTAGTGCTGGATTTTATAAATAGCCTTGCATTTACTAACACAGACAATATCTGACGTGTTTGATAGTAATTCGCGTTTTCCTCCTGTCGAAAAACGTCATAAGAACAATGTTTAGTGGCTCAATGTGTTACAACAGTGTTTTTAAAAGTCTAAACCCTTTATTGATATGGTGTACAACCAAGCACATGTGGTCAGAACACAAACGAGTCGCAGGTAATGAAGTATTAAACGTTCTCCCAAAGTAATAAGTCTGTTTTAATCCAGGTCTAAGCAAAAAGCTGAGAATCCAGCATGGTCTGTAGCTCCGCTCACTCTCCGCCTCTTTGCCCTTATTTGGTATCCCGCGTTTGGTGCGATGACGCGCTAACAAAATGGCGACGGTTGGCCGCGCCTACTTGTGGCTTCTTTTGCAGTGTTCAGAAACCTATGGGTGACGTCACGGACACTACGTCCATATCTTTTACAGTCTATGGTTTTAACGCTATACCAGAGAGTACTAAATTAGACGAAAAAAATGCCATTTGTAAGCTTTGCAATATACAGAGTTCTATGTTCAATCACACTGTGCAGCTCTAATGAAAATAAATTGGAATTGGAATTTTAATTTGTCTGCCAACTTTATCAAGTTGTCAATATAATGTGACACACATACTAATACAAACTATTGCAATATATCACAATATATCATGATATATTGTATCGCGACGCATGTATCGTGATATGTATCATATTGTGAGGCCCTTGCCAATACACAGCCCTATCTTGGATACCATCGCGATAATCATTTGACAGCCCTAATTTTTTTCTATTTTTCTAGGAGCAACATAAAATTTAAATCTCTAAAATGTAATAATTATCCAATCCGTGTTTATATCTGCATTATAAACTGCACAATATCTGCAGATATAAACCCAGAATAATTATTATTTTTCAAATGATAATGTCAAAAAACTGACGTTTTCAGGGAACTGAAAAACGAAAGGAGGGAAAACTCATGTTTTACCCAAAATACCCATGTAAATGTGAACATGGCCTTAGTCTTAAGGGTTTTACGTAACAACTGCAGCATTATTTCAACAGTTAATGCGTTTTTGATTTTCCATATTTTGTGATGTTTTCTGTTTATTTACGGTTGTGAATTGCATTATGGGATGTTGATATCTCCTCTGTCGAATTTTGATGCTGAAAATTTTACTCCACAGTTTAACAAAGTCACTTTTAGTGGCGTTTTAGTAGTTTGGAATAATATAATGTATAAGCAATAATAATATATAGAGAGAAATAAGTCTGTAAAATAACAGAAAATGTGCTGGCAGTTTATTACAAGGTTTTTGCAGCATAATATACAACACCAAACCAAACATTATAGCATTGCAAACTAATAAAAACGTTCATAAAAGTCACTTTTTCAGGTTAAAAGTTGTCAGAAGAAATATTAAGGCCTCATAATATGATTCAAAATCATATATGATAAAAAAAAAATAAAAACATGAATCACAAAATACAGAAAAATGTTAATTTATGGATATAATATTACAGTGTAGCCCTAAACAATGCAACGATTTCACAGAACCGAGCATTAATTTCATGTAGATCTGCTTCAAAGAGCACGTCTGAGATTAAATGAGCCAATTTTAGAGCTGCTTGATAAGGACATTTCTCTAGCACAGGTCACACCATGCATTTGAGGACACGCTATTCCAATACAAACAATATAGAGTAAATAAAATAACTGGACGTGGGGGTTTGTTGTGGTTCACTATGACGCAAGTTGTGTCTTTTGAGGTTTTTTGTTGGGAAAGCATTTGACTTGCTCTCCACTGATAACTTCTCAAGGATCTTAAACACGCCTGCTTGCACACGCTTCAGGCACACATTATTATGGCAGCATTATCGCATTTTAACACACTTGTGGAGTTACTGGATGTTGCGCACATTGGTTTGTGGTGTAAGAAGATTAAATGTGCATTTAATGGGGGAATTGGTGTCCACATATATGATTGAACATGTTCAAAATAAGGAAACGAAATGTAATTTTGTTTTATATAATTTATTAGGTCACACTTTAATTTAATGTACAATTCATGCTATTAACAAACCGTTAACTATGACTTTTAGCTCAATATGCTACTAATTAGCTGCTTATTAATAGTTAGTAAGGTGGTACTTGTGTTTAGGTATTAGGGAAGTAAAATAAGACCATATTTTATGTGCTAATATGTACACTCACCGGCCACTTTATCAGGTACACCTGTCCAACTGCTCGTTAATGCAAATATTTAATCAGCCAATCACATGGCAGCAACTCAATGCATTTAGGCATGTAGACATGGTCAAGACGATCTGCTGCATTTCAAACTGAGCATCAGAATGGGGAGGAAAGGTGATTTAAGTGACTTTGAACGTGGCATGGTTGTTGGTGCCAGACGGGCTGGTCTGAGTATTTCAGAAACTGCTGATGTACTGGGATTTTCACGCACAACCATCTCTAGGGTTTACAGAGAATGGTCTGAAAAAGAGCAAATATCCAGTGAGCGGCAGTTCTGTGGGCGCAAATGCCTTGTTGATGCCAGAGGTCAGAGGAGAATGGCCAGACTGGTTCCAGCTGATAGAAATGCAACAGTAACTCAAATAAGCACTCGTTACAACTGAGGTCTGCAGAAGAGCATCTCTGAACACACAACATGTCAAACCTTGAGGCGGATGGGCTACAGCAGCAGAAGACCACACCGGGTGCCACTCCTGTCAGCTAAGAACAGGAAACTGAGGCTACAATTCACACAGGCTCACCAAAACTGGACAATAGAAGATTGGAGAACGTTGCCTGGTCTGATGAGTCTCCATTTCTGCTGCCACATTCGGATGGTCGGGTCAGAATTTGGCGTCAACAACATGAAAGCATGGATCCATCCTGCCTTGTAATAATGGTTCAGGCTGGTGGTGGTGGTGTAATGGTGTGGGGATATTTTCTTGGCACACTTTGGGACCATTAATACCAACTGAGCATCGTGTCAATGCCACAGCCTACCTGAGTATTGTTGCTGACCATGTCCATTCCTTTATGATCACAGTGTCTCCATCTTCTGATGGCTACTTCCAGCAGGATAACGCACCATGTCATAAAGCGTGAATCATCTCAGACTGGTTTCTTGAACATGACAATGAGTTCACTGTACTCAAATGGCCTCCACAGTCACCAGATCTCAATCCAATAGAGCACCTTTGGGATGTGGTGGAATGGGAGATTCACATCATGGATGTGCAGCCGACAAATCTGCAGCAACTGCGTGATGCTATCATGTCAACATGGAGCAAAATCTCTGAGGAATATTTCCAGTACCTTGTTGAATCTCTGACACGAAGGATTAAGACAGTTCTAGTAAGGTGTATCTAATAAAGTGGCCGGTGAGTGTAGTTAATATCTTCTGCTGTTATGGAACTATGCTGAGCAAGAAAATAGCAAAACAAAGGAAATAGTTGTGATTATTTTGTATGGAGTAAACAAACACAATCTAGTTTAGATATAACTGTATAAACAGAGGGTGCAAACAAAGCTTCAGGACTGTATAAACATCCAATATGAAGTCTACAGAAAAACTCGAAGATATAATGTGACTGGGCTTAAAAACAAACAACTGAAATGACGCGTCTATTTATTTATGGAAATTACATTACATGGAGCTGAAAATGTGACAAAACCATCAGAATTTGGTGTCTTATTGTATTGCTCAGATGTCTTTTAGAAACAATTAACAAACTTGTTTAACCAGCAAAAGGCAAAACAACACACTGGAAAGTTGTGAAATGCAATGTACAAGAAAGTGTATCGAACGTTCATTCATTTTCTTTTTGGCTTAGTCCCTTTATTAATCAGGGTTTTTTTTACACAGATTTACACAGCGGATGCCCTTCCAGCTGCAACCCATCACCTGGGAACATCCATACAAACTCATTCACAAACATAAACTATGGACAATTTAGCTTACCCAATTCCCCTATACCACATGTCTGCCCCTCCTGAAGTTTCAATATTTTATCATTTTCATTTATTTAGTTAGTTAGTTCAGTAGTTCAAACAAAACCCAATAAATATATTTTGGAAATATACAAAAAGGTTAAGTCTTAAATTTCAGATGTGCAATATTCAAGTTATTAAAATTTTTAACGCCATATAATAGTCATTTTTATTAAATTACACAACTTAAATTCAGATTGTTTTGTCATATTTTAAGCTCCATATTTATTAATATTATTTATTAACATGTCACAATATTTCTTAACTCTTCTAAAGTTGGTATTGGGTTACCAAAGATTTATGTCTGTCTGAAAACATTGGTTTTATTTTATGCAAGTAGAAATAATCTAAATGACAATATTGTTATGTGGTTTAATAAAATGTATTTTTTGTTTTATTCCATAAATTATATTTTTTTACTAATATAAAATACAAATTTGGACATCAGGGTTGTTTTTGCAAAAAGTATTTTCAGACAATAATATTAATTATTAGACAACACAAATATCAATGTTGAATGAGGGAAACAAAACTAAAAATATTTTCTGCTGTGGGCACTTCTCAATTAAATGATTCTATTCTAATATATAATATTTTATTATACATTAATTACATTAAAATATAATGTTTTATTAAACAAGGCCACATTAAAACATAAAACATTTTTGAAAAATAATAAAATAAATGAATGAAATAAGCAAATATATCTCAGGGCTGTGCATTGACAATATATATAAAATATTATAATAAATATAAAAAATATAAATAATATAAATATATATAATATATATATATATATATATATATATATATATATATATATATTGTATGGACAAAATACAAAGTCTATAATTTCATATTATGCTCTTTCATTTATTTCGTGGTCTTACAAAACACACTGTTTATGGCAACACTTTGTCATAATTAATAGAAGCACAATATTACACGCCATTACAGGGATGCAGACAGAAACATAAAATAGCAGCATCGTGAGAAAGTTGTAATCTTGAAAGTATGATGTTTATATTTTGCATTTTATTAAAAATATTTTACATTTTTATGTTTGTTAGACCTGTAATCATTACTTTTTGAA
Organism: Danio kyathit; assembly: GCA_903798195.1. Classification (NCBI taxonomy): domain Eukaryota; kingdom Metazoa; phylum Chordata; class Actinopteri; order Cypriniformes; family Danionidae; genus Danio; species Danio kyathit. The sequence goes on along the minus strand of LR812520.1, from coordinate 4,021,470 downwards.
ACATCTTTTATATTTTATTAATATTTATTTTAGATTTCGACATTTTTTTAATCACACATTTGCCCTGAAGTTATAAATAAAGTGAGAAATGTGCATGTATATATATATATATATATATATATATATATATATATATATATATATATATATATATATATATATATATATATATATATATATATGGGCAATTCCATGCAAATGTCAACCTTGCCATGAAAAAAAATTAAGTTTTCAACAAAATACAGAAACAGTTTCTATGTTCTTTGTGTAAGTAAGTATTTTACAGTACTTTAAACATACTCAAAATGTCTCTGTCAATGTTTTTGAACAATTTAATTTGCTTTACCAAAGTCACACGAATGGCAATTTCACATCGGTCACATCCATAACGAAGCTTTTTCCTCATAAATGCAAAAATATTAAATAAAAATAAAATCAATGATGTTTGTTTTATAGAGAGCCAACTCTTATCCTGTTGATTAGCATAATTTTTGGGGGATTGAGCAGTTTAATTGACAGAATTTCTACCAAGCATGTTGTATCCTGTAAACTCACAGACTTTTTGCGTCACATCCATAACGCAGGTTTATTTTCCTCATTTTAAAGTACAAAACATATTTCCAGACTGATATTTTTCTGATCTTATAACTCAGTGGTCAGTAGTTTTGTAAAATATAAACAGATGGTTCAATATAATGTTAATGTAAACTTTTTATGTGAATTTATGTTTTGAGTTTTTACTGCAAATGTCACATCCATAACGCTGGAATTGCTCATATACACATATGTATGAGTACATTTCTGATTAAATGCTACATTACAATGTAAAAAAGGACAGTCATTTAGATCTGGCCGATGTACATACAAACTAATTATTTATAAATTTACAGAAATAGTACAATATCGTGATAGATATCGTTTCAGGATATGAGATTACTTATCGTGATACAAGTTTTTGTTTTTGCATATGATTATTACGTCACATCTGATTAGCATATTCATTACGTTTCTGGGCCAACAATGAACAATAATACACTGATCGACGCGAATCCGTGCGTTTTGGCAGCCCTGCAGCTATATTTCTATGAAAAAAAAATTATTAATAGTGAGAAAGTGACATAATATCTGTTAATATAGCCTAATTTATCAGCTCACAGCATTAACTGAATGTGCCGCTCCTGTGGCATTCAATGAAGAATTGTGGCAAGAAAAAGAAAAAAGCCCTCGCGCTCGAAAAGCAGTACCTGAAAGATTCGTTGAGACTCTGAAAGATTTGTCGATGGGATTTGTCAGAAAACGTCGTCGCTAATATTGAGGTAACTTAAAGTAGTTCAGTTGGCAACAACACCGGAGAAACTCAGAGCGACATTTTTCCGGGTTTTGATGTCACGTGAGCGCAACCACGTCACTAAAGACACGCCCACCACAAGTGATCAGCTGTCAAGATTACTTCACGTTAGTTTTTTAATAACAACAAACTGAAAGCGGCGGTTACGTTTATGAAAATAAGACCGTTTTTACACAGGCTGGAGCTGCAGTATTGTATTATATCTTCCAAGAATAGTTATTTATCTCCAAAGGCTCAACCTTAGCTGCAGTAATAAGATTATTCTTTTGGAGCAAATCCAGTAGAGAAGATACCGAACACCGTCAACTATAATGGTGAGTTACTTTATTTCTGCTCACTAGATATATATAATACAATATATAGATTTAATACTGTCCTGGCTGATATTTCGTTCATTGTTGAATCTCTTAAAACTCATTAGGCTAATATTAATAAGAAGAATAAGTTTCTTAAAGCTTATGATGACCTTTTTCTTAATGATAAGGCTTTGAATAGATTTTTTTCTCTTTTCCTAGCTTTTATTAATGTATTTTCTCTTCATTGCAGTGATGATTTGTTCCTGTTATCTTTCTTGTATCAATAATTTTAAAAAGGCCAAACAAAAAGCAATAAGATATATAGATCTGCATACTAATATACTTTAACATTATGGTGTTAGATCACCATAAAAGATAAAGTATTTATTGAGTGTCATCTCTGTACTATGAATTAAACAACAAAACAAAACAAAAACATGTTATTTAAGTATTTAAGAATGTGAAATATTTAAATCTGGTAATACATGTAATCTTTCAGTCCTTTTTTATAGTGGATGAAAAATATACTGTTGTTTATTTAAAACTCACAATGCCAAATAATACTTTATAATTTGTAATTTATTTATTTTTTAAATACTATTGTATATAATCCTATAATATAAGGACATAAAGACATAAGTCTTATGTATGTTGCAGAGATTTTTGTCAAAACACTGTGTGAATCAAACTGAACTGGATTTTTAATTTATT
>LR812520.1:3884786-4019015 GCA_903798195.1 Danio kyathit | reverse complement strand
TGAGTACATTTCTGATTAAATGCTACATTACAATGTAAAAAAAGGACAGTCATTTAGATCTGGCCGATGTACATACAAACTAATTATTTATAAATTTACAGAAATAGTACAATATCGTGATAGATATCGTTTCAGGATATGAGATTACTTATCGTGATACAAGTTTTTGTTTTTGCATATGATTATTACGTCACATCTGATTAGCATATTCATTACGGTTTCTGGGCCAACAATGAACAATAATACACTGATCGACGCGGAATCGTGCGTTTTGGCAGCCCTGCAGCTATATTTCTATGAAAAAAAAAATTATTAATAGTGAGAAAGTGACATAATATCTGTTAATATAGCCTAATTTATCAGCTCACAGCATTAACTGAATGTGCCGCTCCTGTGGCATTCAATGAAGAATGTGGCAAGAAAAAGAAAAAAGCCCCTCGCGCTCGAAAAAGCAGTACCTGAAGATTCGTTGAGACTCTGAAAGATTTTGTCGATGGGATTTGTCAGAAAACGTCGTCGCTAATATTGAGGTAACTTAAAGTTAGTTCGTTGGCAAACAACACCGGAGAAACTCAGAGCGACATTTTTCCGGGTTTTGATGTCACGTGAGCGCAACCACGTCACTAAAGACACGCCCACCACAAGTGATCAGCTGTCAAGATTACTTCACGTTAGTTTTTTAATAACAACAAACTGAAAGCGGCGGTTACGTTATGAAATAAGACCGTTTTACACAGGCTGGAGCTGCAGTATTGTATTATATCTTCCAAGAATAGTTATTTATCTCCAAAGGGCTCAACCTTAGCTGCAGTAATAAGATTATTCTTTTGGAGCAAATCCAGTAGAGAAGATACCGAACACCGTCAACTATAATGGTGAGTTACTTTATTTCTGCTCACTAGATATATATAATACAATATATAGATTTAATACTGTCCTGGCTGATATTTCGTTCATTGTTGAATCTCTTAAACTCATTAGGCTAATATTAATAAGAAGAATACGTTTCTTAAAGCTTATGATGACCTTTTTCTTAATGATTAAGGCTTTGAATAGATTTTTTTCTCTTTTTCCTAGCTTTTATTAATGTATTTTCTCTTCATTGCAGTGATGATTTGTTCCTGTTATCTTTCTTGTATTCAATAATTTTAAAAAGGCCAAACAAAAAAGCATATATAGATCTGCATACTAATATACTTTAACATTATGGTGTTAGATCACCATAAAAGATAAAGTGATTTATTGAGTGTCATCTCTGTACTATGAACTTAAAAAACAAAACAAAACAAAAACATGTTATTTAAGTTATTTAAGAATGTGAAATATTTAAATCTGGTAATACATGTAATCTTTCAGTCCTTTTTTATAGTTATGGATGAAAAATATACTGTTTTTTTATTTAAAACTCACAAATGCCAAAATAATACTTTATAATTTGTAATTTTATTTTATTTTTTTAAATAATATTTGTATATAATCCTTATTAATATAAGGACATAAAGACATAAGTCTTATGTATGTTGCAGAGATTTTTTGTCAAAACATTGTGTGAATCAAAACTGAATGGATTTTTAATTTATTCCAAAAATGTATAAGTCTATTAAAAATAAAGTTCTATGAAGACTTTTAATAAATCTCTTATAATAATTATATATATTGCTAATATATATATATATTCATATATTAGATTTTTTTTCTTTAGCTTAATTTTGGCAATTTTAAATGCGATTTTCTCACTATTTTGTTTTGGGGGTTTTTGTTCATATGCAAAGACAGCCACTGTTTTTAAAATTTCAGAGTTGTTTGCAATTATATATATATATATATATATATATATATATATATATATATATATGCATACTAATATACCTGAACATTATGGTGTGTAAAAGATATTTATTGAGTGTCATCTCTGTATAAGCTTAAAAAACATGTTATTTAAGTTATATAAGAATGTGAAATATTTAATGCTGGTATTACATGTAATTTTTCAGTCCCTTTTTATAATTATGGACGAAAAATATACAGTTTTTTAATTAAAACTCACAAATGCCAAATAATACTTTAGAATTTGTATTTTATTTTTCTAAATAATATTTGTATATAATCCTTATTAATATAAGGACATAAAGACATAAGTCTTATGTATGTTGCAGACGTTTTTTTTTTTTTTTTTTTGTCAAAATATTGTATGAATCAAAACTGTATGGATTTTTATTTTATGCCCAAAATTATTAGTCTATTAAAAATACATTTCCATGAAGACTTTTTATAAGTCTCTTTCTGTGAATATATTAGATTTTTTTTCTTTAGCTTAATTTTGGCAGTTTTAAATGCGATTTTCTCACTATTTTTTTTTCATAGGCAGCCACTGTTTTTAAACATTTTAGAGTTGTTTGCAATACAAAAAAAGCTAGATTTCTGAAAATTATACCAATTTTACCAATAAAAATATCCAGTTTTGCAAATTTCATTCATTCATTCATTTTCCTTTGGCTTAATCCCTTTATTCATCAGGGGTCGCCACAGCGAAGTGAACCGCCAACTTATCCAGCATATGTTTTACTCAGCGGATGCCCTTCCAGCTGCAACCCAGTAGTGGGAAAACACCCATACACGCTCACATTCACAGGCACACTCATACACTATGATTCAATTCCCCTATAGCGCATGTGTTTGGACTGTGGGGGAAACCGAAACACCCGGAGGAAACCCACGCCAACACGGGGAGAACATACAAACTCCACACAGAAAGGTTAACTGACCCAGCCAGGTTTTTGCAATTAAACTCTGTGTCAGCAAACAACACATCAAAGTGTCTATAAAACTCTTTTAGTAATAATATTAGTTGAAAATATTAACCAATAATTGACATATCAGGGTTTGAGACGTGTATTATTTTCATAAAGTGTATATATTAGCTGAGATTTACAGGTTAATGAATACATATTTTATTGCCCATATTTATAACCATATTAATTTATTAATTTCCCTTTGGCTTATTCTCTATTTCGGAGGTCGCCACAGCGGAATGAACCGCCAACTATTCCGGCATATGTTTTACGCAGCGGATGCCCTTCCAGCCACAACCCAGTACTGGGATAACACCCTTACAGTCTCACATTCACACATACACTACAGCCAATTTAGTTCATCTAATTCACCTATAGCGCATGTGTTTAGACTGTGGGGGAAAGCCGGGACTCAAACCAGCGACCTTCTTACTGTGAGGCAACAGTGCTAACCACTGAGCGACCGTGTCGCCCACAAAAATAGTTTAAATGAATATAATGTACATCTAACTGATGAAATTATTGAATAACACTGCCAAGAGTTACAAAGTGCTAAATTAAAACCAGGAATACGAGTAACAACATGCCACTCAGGGCCTTCTGTGCTAATTCTGGAAAGGTCATCTTATCCTAAGGATCCAATTTAGGTTTCATTTAAAAATAAATGCAGTGTCATTCACGGCTCGAACTGAAAAACAGTAATCGAGGGCTGTGCAATGTTGAAGAAAAATGAGATATAGCTTTGCTAAACAATACAATATTTTAAAGAAAACTTTATATAACGGTGAAATTAAACGACTGTATAAAACAAAAAACAGCCATGTTTTACTTTTGCATTAAAAATTATAATTTTTATATTATAACTACTAATGTCAAATATGTCTATAAATATAAAAAAATATGAAGTCATACAGTGGGGGAGGTAAGTATTGTAAGTGCATGTCATAATTTTTCTCAGAAAACACATTTCGAAAGCTGCTGTTGACTTGAACTTTTCCCTGGATGTTGGTAACAACCAAAGAAAACCATATATGCAAAGCAATTAGTTGACAAATTAAGTTCTGTGTAATAAAATGAAATGATGCAGGGAAAAAGTGTTGAACACATGAAGAAAGGGAGGTGTATTTCGGCAGTATTTTGGTGTATTTCGGCAAGACAAGAAAACTCTCAAATGCTTTCAGAGAAAAAAAAATCAAGCTGTAGAATGGCCCAGCCAATCACCTGACTCGAATCCAATAGAGAATACAAAATAAAGCTCAGATTTGATAGACGAGACCCACAGAACCATCAAGATTTTGACACTCTGTTGAAGTCTGAAAACTCACCCCTGAGCAATGCATGAGACTTCATTCTCCGTGAGAGGCGTCTTTAAGCTGCAGCACCAATAAAACCTTTCAGTATTTCAGTCATTTCTCCTTGTGCCATTACATTCTTATTACACAGAACTCATTTTTCAGATTTTTTTTTGTTTTGTTTGGTTTTTATGTTTGTATCGTTTGGGTTTTTACCAAAATCATGTCAACATCTCCTTTAGAAATATTATTCCCAGGAAAAAACATGACAATGTGTTCAATACTTATTTTCCTCGCTGCATATGGGACTTTCCATTGATGTGTGGTTTGTTAGAATTGGATATTTGACTGAGATACAATATAAGATCAAGATGCATGAAAATCTGGAACCCGAGGGCTAAAAAAAATCTAAATAATGAGAAAAACACGCTTAAAAAGTCCAAATTAAGCAATTTAGCAATGCATATTACTATATAAAAGATACATTTACAGTAGAAAATATAGAAAATGTCTTCATTAAACATGATCTTTAATTAACAATAATTTGTTGGCATAAAAGAAAAATCAATGTATTTTTGTCTAATTACAACAGATATACAGTTGAAGTTGTTTTTTTTTTCTATCTTTTTCAAATATTTCCCTAATGATGTTTAACAGAGCAAGGAATTTTTCACAATATTTACTATAATATTTTTCCTTCTTATTTGTTTAATTCTGGCTAGAATAAAAGCACTTAATTTTTTTAAACCCATTTTAAGGTCAATATTATTAGCCCCTTTAAGCAATATTTGTTTTGGATTGTCTACAGAACAAACCAGATATACAATGACTTGCCTAATTACCCTAACTTTACCCTAATTAACCTAGTTAAGCCTTTAAATGTCACTTTAAGCTGAATACTAGTATCTTAAAGAATATCCAGTCAAATATTATGTGCTGTCATCATGGCAAAGATAAAAGAAATCAGTTATTAGAAATGAGTTATTTAAAACTATGTTTAGAAATGTGTTGAGAAAATCTTCTTTCCGTTAAACAGAAATTAGGGAACTCAATATACAGGGGGGCTAATAATTCTGACTTCTACTGTATACCCATGCATTATAAGACATGTGTTCCAGGGTCACAAATATGCATTTTCTCAGCATGTATTTTTTGTTTCAGGATGAAGAGAGTCCTCCCTCTCTGACTGACATTAGTTTAATGTGGGTCTGCCATAATGTGGAAGAGCTCTGTGTTACGCAAGAGGACGGGTCACTAAAGTTTCAGCACTGCCCTGTGTTTCCTCAAGAGTTGGCTGATCAGCTGCTGCACAAAATGGCCAGTGAGGGTATGTTGATGGTCATTAGCATATTCATTAGTTTTTTTTTATGTATCTATAAAAAACAATCAAAAGAAGCAGCATGGTGGCTCAGTGGTTAGCACTGTGGCTTCACAGCAAGAAGGTCGCTGGTTCGAGTCCCGGCTGGGCCAGTTGGCATTTCTGTGTGGAGTTTGCATGTTCTCCCCCGTGTTGGCGTGGATTTCCTCCGGGTGCTCCAGTTTCCCTCACAGTCCAAACACATGTGCTGTAGGTGAATTGGATGAACTAAATTAGCCGTAGTGTATGAGTGTGTGTGTGTGAATGTGAGAGTGTATGGGTGTTTCCCAGTACTGGGTTGCAGCTGGAAAGGCATCTGCCGCATAAAACATATGCTGGAATAGTTGGCGGTTCATTCTGCTGTGGTGAACTCTGGTAAATCAGAGACTAAGCCGAAGGAAAATGAATGAATGAATGAAACGGTCCAAAGACTGGCAGCAGGGCTTCCCGAGATATTTCGTTAAATTACAGAAATTAAGCATTTCACAAAATTACAGAAAAATGCATAACAGATTTAAGAAGAAAAAAGAAGTTAATTAAATTACAGTTTATTACTGTTGATCATTTGCATTTAAACTGTGGAAAAATTGATAAAATTACACAGAAAAGCATTCAAGTTTCAGGTTAATCACCATAAATTTAAGGTTTTAATGCGTTATTTTGCAAAATTGCTCTGTGCATTTATTCATTCATTTTTTTCGGCTTAGTTTCTTTATTCATCAGTGGTCGCCACAGCGGAATGAACTGCCAACTTATCCAATATATGTTTTACACAGCGGATGCCCTTCCAGCCGCACTCATTTACACACACACTCATACACTACGGCCAATTTAGTTAATTCAATTTACCTATAGCGCATGTGTTTGGACTGTGGGGGAAACCGGAGCACCCGGAAGAAGCCCACATCATCACGGGGAGAACATGCAAACTCCACACAGGCCCAGCCGGGACTCGAACCAGCGACCTTCTTGCTGTGAGGCAACAGTGCTAACCACCGAGCCACCGTTTTTCCATGTGCAATAACTAAAAATGTGCTGGATTAATCTTTATTTTTACAGAAAAAAACCCCACAACTACAACCAATCTGTGTTAAATAAAAGGTATTTAGAAGTTATTTTATGTCTATTAACTTCTATTTTTATCTTTGTTCGTTATGGATAAAATATGTGTTTTAATTTTGACCTTAAAATGCTTTTAAAAAAAAATTAAAACTGCTTTTATTCTGGCCGAAATAAAACCAATAAGACTTTCTTCAGAAGAAAAAATATTATAGGAAATACTGTGAAAAATTCCTCGCTCTGTTAAACATCATTTGGGAAATATTTGAAAAAGAAACAGGAGGGAACAATTCTGAATTTAGCTGTATCTGTGCACACTTGTTTTGTTCTCCAGGCAGGGGCACCGCTGGCCACCACAGGCCCTCTGATAAGTGAATTGTATCTAAAGTGAATGGGGGGGTTGTGATGTCGCGGATGAAAGTAAAAAACGGGGGGGGGGGGGGGGGTTGATGTGGTTGATGTCACGTGATGTCACGGATGAAAGTGATGTGTCGCGGGCCCTTTATAATATCTCTGGGGGCCCCCTGAATATATGGGCCCTTAGGATCCTCCTAACTTTCCCACCCCTAGCGGTGCCCCTGTCTCCAGGATCACATTTATAATCACAATATATTAAATTGTTGATTTTCGGCATCATATTGTGATCTGTGTTTTCTCTCAGGAGTCCTCGATGACAGAACTATAGGAATTTTCCAGAATCTGGAGCATCTGCGTTTGCGGCGAGCACACATCCAGTCCTCGCACATCTCAGCGGAGGCTTTCAGACGGGCTCTCAGCATTCACAAGCTTCAAGAACTGGATATTTCTCATATACAAAGCAAGATCACAATCGCAGAAGTTCTCCACAGTCTCGCCTCCAGCAAACTCTGCAGACAGAGCCTCCAAACACTGCTGATGGACGGCTTACATCTTTATGGAGAAACAGATGAAAAGTCAATGCAAGCCTGCTTTAGCATGCTCCGTGGCTTAAAAAAGCTCTCTTTGGCCGGGACGGATCTAAACGACAGCTCTTTAGAGGACATCTGTACCATTCCCATGCTGGAAAATTTAGATATCTCCAGCACAAACATCACTGATTTAACACCTTTACTGAATTGCCAGTCACAGCTAAAGTCTCTAACACTACATGGCCTTCAGAAATTGGAGATAAAAGCCTCCGGACTTAATTTGGTGTTCTCCAAGCTTGAGTTTCTGAGGCATTTGGATATCTCGAATGATAAGATGTTGACGGATGTTGATCATTTGGTGCACCAGCTCTTGGAGCAGCCTGGGATCCTTCTGAATCTTGTGTCGCTGGATGTTTCGGGATGGAGAGGTGTGAGCGATGCTACCATACAAGCGTTTGTGGAAAATCATCCGGGGATGAGGTTTATCGGACTGCTGGCCACAGGAGCGGGCAGCTCTGAGATGTTGCGTGGGGATGGAAATCTCAAGGTAAGAGTCTTTGTTGGTACTCGCCAACAGAATCTGGATGCAGCCTTGATGATGCAAGCTGAGATTGAATATCTCAGAGATGCAATGTCAGACACAATGCACTTAATGGAGCTAGTGATGTCTAGGGTTGAGGGTGGGCATTGCATGTAGCTCTGATAGCAACTGCACCAGGTCTGCATCCAGACCCCTTTCGTACTCAGAGCAACTTGTAGGTACAAAGGAGTCATCGTAATGAGTTAAGGAAAAATGCCCTGACCTTTTGACATGCATGTTTTAAGCATCTAAGTGGATGGTCAAATGCGCAGGTTAGAGATGCGCGGATCAGCTGAAATGTTACCCGAATATGCCAGGGAAATCAAATGGAAAGCAAATGAGAAGCATCTTGAAGAGAGCAGGGCATGTCCTATCAAATTTGCTGATTTATTTAGGCAGAAGTGGTAAATTGTAAGCTCAGAATGTTTATATCTCCTTAATGCAAATGTTGTCACTGTTTTGGAGCACACTATCTAAGGCAGGGGTAGGGAACCTATGGCTCGGGAGCCATATGTGGCTCTTTGACCAAAAATATGTGGCTCTCCAGCTGTCTCCCTTCAATAAAAAATTTAAACTGTCACTAAAAATCAGTTTCCTATTGAAAATACAACCTTAAAATGACCTTTTTATTGTATATTTTTACAGCAAAATGAATAAGAATAAGAACATAAGGACATTTCAACCAATGCACGTGTGAATTAACTTGAATCACAACAGCAATAAAGGGCATGCAACTTACATTTCTATGGTAACCTTGCGCACGTAAATTCAAACAACATTCAAGAGTGTTGATAGCGAAAAGAAAAAATATTCTATAAATTATCCTTTCTTAATACATAAACTTGCTCAACATGTGATGCTTCATATATATCCCCAATGGCTCTATAAAAAAATGCATTTGCCAATAAAATCTGAAATGGCTCTTTGCTGAAAAAAGGTTCCTGACCCCTGATCTAAGGTGTCGTTAAGACTAACATACTGATGCTAACATCTGAAACACTTTAATTATATTTCATGGGAACTTTAAGTGGGGATCGAGTGTTATTTCTGGGGTTGTCAAACACACCTATAATTTGTATCCTGAATATAACACCTCTATATCTGCAGGTGGCTGGAGAGTCTAATTTGCACCAACTGTGTGAAGCCTTGAGGAGATACAGCGACCGCGAGAGTTTCATACGGGAGGCTCTAGCTCATCTTTACAGTCACACCAGTGAATTAGAAGAACCTCAGCCAAACATTTTAAAGGTACAACAGTCTCTTATTTACAGTTTGTTTTATTATTATTATTATCTGTGTTTGTGCAATGCCTAATTAACCCAGTTAAGCCTTTAAATGTCACTTTAAGCTGAATACTGGTATCCTGAAAAATATCTAGTCTAATTTTATGTGCTGTCATCATGGCAAAGATAAAAGAAATCAGTTATTAGAAATTGAGGGAAATTCAGGGGGGCTAGTAATTCTGACTTCAACTGTATATCTCTGTGTTGCAGCTGGTTTTGGCAGGGATGCGACGGCACACAGATTCCCTCCATGTTCAGCTCGTGGCCTCTGCGTGTGTGTTTAACCTGACCGTTCAGGAGCTGGTGCTGGGGATGCCACTGCACCTGCTGGGAACTGTGGTAAAACAGCTTCTTATAGCCATGAAGAACTTCCCAAAACACGAGCAGGTATGTTTGTTTGTTTGTTTGTTTGTGTTAACACCATGCCAGCTTCTATGGCAAGATATATTTCATATATAAGTATAACAGTTATATATTAAAGTCGGTATAAATTGGAAGTAGCTGAGACTTTTATTTCAGTGTGCTGATGTACTTCCAACTGAAACGGAATACTGAGTAGGGGCCGAGGCTGTCTCTTGCGCATCATTCCCTCATAACAAACGAACGGTAAGAGAGGGTATAAATATGCAGTTGCTATGGAAGCCCTCATGTTGACATCGAAATCAAAAGAATCTATTTCTTAAAGTACACAACATACTTAACCACACCCCTCAACAAGCAGAAATGGTGAGCGGGAGGACTCTGTTAGGCTGTAATAACTCTCCCCAAACCCTTTTCCAGAGATCTTTCTGAAAGAAACGCCTACTGTATTACATCCAATCAGCTCGCAGTAGAAAAAAACAAGCCACACCCACTGGGGGGGGGGGGGGGGGGTGATATCGCGTACGAAAGTTAAGAGGGGGTGGGGGGGGGGGGGGGGGGGATGTGTTGGTTTGGCAATGGCAGTGCCACAGGCATATCACTCTGCAGCCCAAGACTGGTTACTCACTGAAGCAAAGCAGTGCTGAGCCTGGTCAGTACCTGGATGGGAGACCAAATGGGAAAGCTAGGTTGCTGTTGGAAGTGGTGTTAGAGAGGCCAGCAGGGGGTGCTCAACCTGGAGTCTGTGAGAGTCCTAATGCAAAGAGGACACTATACTGTAGGTGAGCACTGTCTTTTGGATGAGATGTTAAACCAAGGTCCTGACTCTCTGTGGTCATTAAAAATCCAATGGCACATCTGGTAAAGAGTAGGGGTTTGTTCCTGGTGTCCTGGCCAAATTCCCTCCATTGGCCCTTACCCATCATGGCCTCCCCAATCATCCCCATCCACCGGATTGACTGTATCATTGTCTCTTAACGCCACCAATAGCTGGTGTGTAGTAAGCGCACTGGCAACATTGTCCTGTGGTTGCATTTGCATCATCCAAGTAGATGCTGCACACTGGTGGAGGTGTGGAGAGACCCCCCTCATGATTGTGAAGCGCTTTGGGTGTATGGCCATACACAATAAATGCGCTATATAAATACACATTACTTTACAGTGTTGGTATCGTAAAGACATTATGATACCGGGGGGTGTGTGTGTGTGTGTGTGGGGGGGGGGGGGGGTAGTCGCGGATGAAAGTGAAGAGGGGTGGGGGAGTGTGGGAGGGTAACGTTGATTATTGCGGAAGAAAGTGATGATGGGTTGGAGGGGGGGGGGGAGGGGGGGGGGGTGGATAACTCCGGGGGGCCCTGCAGTGCAGTGGTCCCTTAGAATCATCCTAACTTCCCCCCCCTAGTGGCGCCCCTGTCTCCAGGAACTGCATCATAATGCAAAAAAAAAAAAAAAAACGGTAGCAGCTTTCAGTTATTTGGACTTTAAAGGGGCTAATAATATTAATATGTCCTTAAAATTGATTTTTAAAAATGAAAAACTCTTTTATTTCAGCTAAACAAACAAAAAAAGAGAAGAACAAAAATATTATAGGAAATACTGTGAAAACGTCCTTGATGTTAAACATTACTTGGGAAATATTTCAAAAAGAATAAAAATTTCACAGGAGGGTGAATGATTTTAATTACACAATAATAATAATAACAATAATAATAATATTGATATTATTATAATTTTATTATTATTATTATTATTATTTTATTTTATTATTATTTCATTTTCTTTTCTGCTTAGTCCCTTTATTAATCTAGGGTTGCCACAGCGGAATGAACCGCCAACTTATCCAGCATATGTTTTAAGCCAGTGGCTCTCAACTCCAGTCCTCGGGCCCCCCCGCCCTGCACATTTTGTGTCTCTCTTATTTGACACACAAGGATCAGTTCATGGATCTCGCAGTTAATGAGCTGATGATCTGAATCAGGTGTGTTAAGTAAGGAAGACATACAAAATGTGCAGGGCAGGGGGGCCCGAGGACTGGAATTGAGAATCACTGTCAGCGGATGCCTTTCCAGCTGCAGCCCATCACTGGGAAACACCCATGCACACTCATTCACACACATACACTATGGACAATGTAGCTTACCCAATTCTCCTATACCGCTTGTGTTTGGATTGTGGGGGAAACCGGAGCACCCGGAGGAAACCCACTCGAACACGGGGAGAACATGCAAACTCCACACAGAAATGCCAACTGACCCAGCCGAGGCTCGAACCAGCGATCTTCTTGCTGTGAGGCAAGAGCGCTACCCACTGCGCCACCCTATTATTATTATCATCAATTGATTGAATGTGCAGAAATCACCCAGCCCTATTTTCACTTAAATATGTCCTATGTGACCTAGAAAATTGAATTTTTGGTAAGTTTAACCCTTTATGTTATTTCTTTCCTTCTTGTAGCTGCAGAAGAATTGCCTGCTCACCCTTTGCAGTGATCATATCTTACAGGTCGTCCCGTTTGACAGGTCAGTCCGTTGACATTTATTTAAAGGCTTGTTTAAATGTACAGTATATTATTGGCGTGGCTTAACATAGTCTTGACTCCTGCTCTCTGATAGATACGAGGCAGCTAAGCTGATAATGATGTTGCTGGGGAATCACGAAGATCAGACGGTGCAGAGAATGGTGGTGGCTGTGGTCTCCATACTGGTGTCTAAGGTAATCAGCCAGCGTTTGAGTTCCTTAAGTGAAAACACATTTTGTGTATTGACCTTAATCTTGACGCATGATAGGGCGCAGCCATTGGAAACTTTTTGGCTCGAGACTTCCGGTCTCATTCACTCGCATTGATTTCTAGACGTTATAAACAGCTCGTTCTGCTGCTTGATGTTGCAAACGGATATTCATTCATTCATTTTCGGCTTAGTCCCTTGATTAATCAGGGGTCTCCACAGCGGAATGAACCGCCAACTTATCCAGCATATGTTTTACACAGCGGATGCCCTTCCAGCTGCAACCCATCATTAGAAAGCATCCATACACACTCATTCAAACACATACACTACGATCAATTTTAGCTTACCGAATTCACCTATACTTCATGTTTTGTTTGGCTTATGGGGGAAACCGAAGCACCCGGAGGAAACCCACACGAACACGGAGAGAACATGCAAACTCCACACAGAGATGCCAACTGACCCAGCCGGGGCTTGAACCAGCGACTTTCTTGCTGTGAGGCGATTGTGCTACCCACTGCGCCACCGTGACACCTACAAACGGATATTTCTTATTAATTATTCTCCTTTTCATGTAGTCATGAACACACTTGTTTGTAGAGCTAGTAGTTTGACCGTTTTCTGCCGTTTATTATTCCTAGTCATTTCTCCCATAGGCGATTGAATCGTCAGTTCGAAAACAATCGCAAAAACGAGCACACATCCGCATTGAAGAATAAGGTCAATACACTGTAAACAATGCTGAGTTCCACACAGTTTCTTCATGTTGTCCTAACACAAATCAGTTAAAGGGCACCTAGGTTACCCCTTTTTCCAGATTTAATATAAGTCTTTTGTGTCTCCAGAATGTGTCTGTAAAGTTTCAGCTCAAAACACCCATCAGATTATTTATTATACCTTTTAGAAGTTTCTATTTTATAGCTCTAACCATCAGGTAGCGGTTTTTGTGTACTGCGCCTTTAAGGCTAGTCCTCCCTGCCCAGCGTTCCCACGTGCCTGTCAGCGTGCCTTAATCTGCTCTCTTATCTGCGTCAGACAGACAGACATAAAGGAAGCAGATCTGACGTAACGTTTTTGAGACATACTACAGTAAGAACTTTACCAATGAGTATTTGATGCATTTGTTGTGTGTAACGATGAGTCACACACAATGTTGTTACAAAGTTCACGCAAACACACAGATACACACACACACACACACACAGCCGGGACACACACACAGACAGCGCGCGCGCGTTTAGCTTTGCACTCTTTTTGCACGCAAATGTGACAGAATACAGGTTAATCTCCACTGCTGTATGGATATCTGTTACGTTAATGTACAAAATAAACCTGATTTAACGTCCACAAACCGGGATTGAAGCGTCTTCTTTTATAATTGTTCTGACACGTGGCTGTGGTGATGAAGTAAAGCTGAAGTAAATGGCTGTAATTCATTAACATGCACTGTTTTAAAACATTTTAAACTTGTCAAACTCACGCTTGATCACATTTGATGATGATTGATGATCCTAGCAAACCGAACAGACCTTTTATTTACAGTTGCTTTGCGCACGTCCTGTCTTGTTGATATGATTATACACGTTACTACGGAGACATGTTAATACGCAGCTGTCAATCAATATTGGTGGGCAGGGCGACCGCACTCCTACATCAAGTTGCGGTCGGTCTCAAAACCGCTCCAACTGGTCCACCGTTTTTATGTTGTTAAATTGAAAAAAAAAAGGACTGGGTGTGTTTATATCACCCCAATATGACGGTCTATACACTATACCTACACATATGTCTGTCCAAACAGCTTGAAAAGTAGATTTTTCACCGTAGGTGCCCTTTAAGTTAAGTTAATTGTCTTTCCGAATTTAATTAAATTCAACATTAAACAGTTAGGTCAGGATTGTGTTGTTTCAACTCATTTTAGTTCCTTTTTGGGTTAACTATCCCTTTAAAGGAGACCTATTATGCTTCTTTTACAGATGTAAAATAAGTCTCTGATGTCTAAAGTGTGTATGTGTAAATTTCAGCTCAAAATACCACACAGATAATGTTTTATAACTCTCTGAAACTGCCCCTTGTATGCTTTGATCCTAATTGTGGCGTTTTGGTGACTGTGCCTTTAAATTCAAATGAGATTGTGCTCTTTTCAGAAGAGGGCGGAGCTACAAATGCCTGTGTGTCAGCATAGTGGCAGATTCAAAAGCAAGACTGACGTCCTATGCTAATGAGGGAAAGATGGTCACTAGTGGGCGGGGCTTTCCCTTCTCTGATGACACGTACAAATGGAAAATGTCAATCAAAGTGTCTCTGCAGACTGTTTTCATCAAGTGTGATTATAAAAACATAAATTAATTAACATTTTTTCCCAGTGATGGGAAAACGACGACCAGATTAATAAAGGAACTAAGCCGAAAAGAAAATGAATGAATAATTAACATTTACCATTAGAAGCTGGTTATATTCACACACTGTTTCACACACATGGTTGTTTAAACCCCTTATAAAAGTCATTTTTGCATAATAAGGTCCCCTTTAATGCCTAAAAGCTTTTGAGGCTGGAGAACTGAACTCTCTCACTCTTCGTTGCAGTTGAGCACAGAGGAGATCTCAAAACTGGGTGCAGAGGAATTCATCATGAAGGTCAGTGCTAATGTTCACGTGTGTGTTAGCCACGCCCAATAGCTCAGACAGACCTAATCTGAGAATTTAACTGAAAACAGGAAGTGCATTTTCAGATTTCAATTTCAGATTATAAGGGCAAACTATTGTAGTTGCTTAATGACATGCACAGATGAGTTGTTCACCTCTAAACTAGCAATGTGAGCTCACAAAATCAATATGCTTAGTTTTGATTTCATGTGCACTTCTAGGGTAAACTAAGGTGTATAGGATCTGTAAATTGTTGTAAAATGTAAATTGTTATTGTGTGTAAATGCAGCAGCTGCTGAGTATCGTCCAGCAGAAAGCGTCTCTGGGTCTGGTGGACTCCACGCTGAAGTTTGCACTGAGCGCTCTGTGGAACCTGACGGATGAGACGCCCACAGCCTGCACACACTTCATACAGTGCAGAGGAGCGGAGCTGTACCTGGAGCTGCTGGAGGTGCGCACACACACAAACACAGGCACGCACACACACACACACACACACACACACACACACACACACACACACACACACACACACACACACACACACACACACACACACACACACACACACACTCATTCATTCATCATTCTCTCCTCTCTTCCACAGACTTATTATTCCGAGTCCTCTATCCAGCAGAAGCTCCTGGGCCTTTTGGTAATTTATTTTTGCTTTCATGTCATGATAAAATGTGTGATATTAAATTTAACACCTTTACAAAGAAAGCAACACTCACACTAACACACATGACCACTTATGACCACACACAAACATTCAATTGACTCGATGTTTACAGAAGATTTGTTGAAAGTATAATAATAAATACAAGTTACTGTTACAAATAAACGTACATAAACTACTGAATTGTTTTTTGGGGGGAATTATTGTATTTATTTATTTCTTCACAAATGTTCACACACATATATATATATATACTCACCGGCCACTTTATTAGGTACACCTCACTAGTATCAGGTTGGACCCCTTTGCCTTCAGAGCTGTCTTAATCCTTCGTGGCAGAGATTCAACAAGGTACTGGAAATATTCCTCAGAGATTTTGCTCCATATTGACATGATAGCATCACGCAGTTGCTGCAGATTTGTCGGCTGCACATCCATGATGCGAATCTCCCGTTCCACCACATCCAAAAGGTGCTCTATTGGATTGAGATCTGGTGACTGTGGAGGCCATTTGAGTACAGTGAACTCATTGTCATGTTCGAGAAACCAGTCTGAGATGATTCATGCTTTATGACATGGTGCGTTATCCTGCTGGAAGTAGCCATCAGAAGATGGAGACACTGTGGTCATAAAGGGATGGACATGGTCAGCAACAATACTCAGGTAGGCTGTGGCGTTGACACGATGCTCAATTGGTACTAATGAGCCCAAAGTGTGCCAAGAAAATATCCCCCACACCATTAAACCACCACCACCAGCCTGAACCATTAACACGAGGCAGGATGGATTCATGCTTTCATGTTGTTGATGCCAAATTCTGACCCGACCATCCAAATGTGGCAGCAGAAATGGAGACTCATCAGACCAGGCAACGTTTGTCTAATCTTCCACTGTCCAGTTTTGGTGAGCCTGTGTGAATTGTAGCCTCAGTTTCTTGTTCTTAGCTGACAGGAGCGGCACCCAGTGTGGTCTTCTGCTGCTGTAGCCCATCTGCCTCAAGGTTGGACGTGTTGTGTGTTCAGAGATGCTCTTCTGCAGACCTCAGTTGTAACGAGTGCTTATTTGAGTTACTGTTGCCTTTCTATCAGCTGGAACCAGTCTGGCCATTCTCCTCTGACCATCAACAAGGCATTTGTGCCCACAGAACTGCCGCTCACTGGATATTTTCTCTTTTTCAGATCATTCTCTGTAAACCCTAGAGATGGTTGTGCGTGTAAATCCCAGTAGATCAGCAGTTTCTGAAATACTCAGACCAGCCCGTCTGGCACCAACAACCATGCCACGTTCAAAGTCACTTAAATCACCTTTCTTCCCCATTCTGATGCTCGCTTTGAACTGCAGCAGATCGTCTCGACCATGTCTACATACCTAAATGCATTGAGCTGCTGCCATGTGATTGGCTGATTAGAAATTTGCCTTAACAAACAGTTGGACAGGCGTACCTAATAAAGTGGCTGGTGAGTGTACATATATAATCGTCCTGTTATCGCCAAAATAGGTGCGCACTAGCTTATAGATATCCTAAAAAAACTACTAACATCTAAAAAAAATGTATTGTGATTTCACAGGACCTTTAGATTTTGTTAAAGTTGCTCAACGCTGACGGTGTGTTTTCTCTCCAGAATAATGTGGCAGAGGTGGAGGATCTGCGGCCGGAGCTGATGAATGAGGAGCTGCTGGAGCACATTCTCCAGCTCCTGATCATGCCGCTGGTGGAGGTGGACGTCAGCTACTTTGCTGGAGGGATTTTGGCTCATCTGGTGTCTGTCAGGGGGCCCGTGTGGAGTCTGGATGAGGAGCTGCGCTGCACAGTACAGGACAAACTGGTGTGTGTACAGTTGAAGTCAGGATCATTAGCCCCCCTGTAGATTTTCTTCCCCATTTTCTGTTTAACGGAGAGAAGATTTTTCTCAACACATTTCTAATCATAATAGTTTTAATAACTCATTTCTATTAACTGATTTATTTTTTCTTTGTCATGATGACAGTAAATAATATTTGACTAGATATTCTTCAAGTATTCAGCTTAAAGTGACATTTAAAGGCTTAACGAGGTTAATTAGGTTAAAGTTAGGGTAATTAGGCATTGTATAACAGTGGTTTGTTTTGTTGACAATCCCCTCTGGAAATCTCCCTTTCTCCCTGCTGAGTGTGTTGTCTGTTTTATCTGCTATATAAAAGTTTACACATGAAATCTCTTTCATTTTTAGCACTCCTCTATCCTGTCATGGCGTTCGCCTGAGCATGTGATGGTTTCTTACCGGTAAGTGCTCTAATGTATGATTAATTATGCAAAATTTTAACTTAATAATAATATATATTAAGATTATGATGAGGTGGCATGGTGGCTCAGTGATTAGCACAGTAAGAAGGTTGCTGGTTCCAGTCGCGGCTGGGTCAGTTGGCATTTCTGTGTGGAGTTTGCATGTTCTCCCCATGTTGGTGTGTGTTTCCTCCGGGTGCTCCGGTTTCTCCCACAGTCCAAACACATGCGCTATAGGTGAATTGAATGAACTAAATTGTCCGTAGTGTACGAGCGTGTGAATGAGAGTGTATGGATGTTTCCCAGTACTGGGTTGCAGCTGGAAGGGTATGCGCTGTGTATAACATATGCTGGATAATTTAGTGGTTCATTCCGCTGTGGGGACCCCTGATGAATAAAGGGACAAAGCCGAAGGATGATGATGAAATCAAGTAAATTCAAGCAACAATGTGTCCATCCTGAAGGATGAAGGAGAGTTTGAAAGAGCTTCACAGGGGTTTCTGAAATTCAAGGTTTATTTCAGGAAATCTGTGGCATTTTCATTCTTTGCTTTTGGAACTTTTTGGCAAAAAGTGCTCTGAGTGGTGGTTAGCACTGTCATCTCACTTTTGGTCACTTTTTGTGTGAACGGTCTCTTTAAATGTAGTGATAGTTAACTAATTTAATTTGTGTTTATCCAAAAGGATCATTAAAATCACAGAATTGTAAAAAAAACAAGTAAGAAATAGTGCATCCAAACTGAAAATCAATGAATCATGCCACCTACTGGACAACAGTGTGTAGTGCACCATTGGCAGATTATTTAGCTCGTTTTAAGGAAAAACTCACTTAATTTTCCCATATTATTGCTGAAAACACAACAATGTGTTAACAAATGCTTCTTGATTTAAGAATTTTTATATATTTTGACTATAAACAAAACAAAAACTATTAGGAAAAGCAATTTTGCAGTGTATTCATTCATATTCATTCTTAACAAGTAATTTCTGTTCTCTTTGCCATGATGACAGTACATGATATTTAACTAGATATTTTTTAAGATACTAGTATTCAGCTTAAAGTGACATTTAAAGGCTTAACTAGGTTAATTAGGGTAAAGTTAGGGTAATTAGGCAAGTCATTGTATAACAGTGGTTTGTTCTGTAGACAATCAACACAAATATAGCTTAAGGGGGCTAATAATATTGACCTTAAAATGGCTTTAAGAAATTAAAAACGGACATTTTTTAAACAGTACCACCAGGAAGAGTCTTAAAGTATTTATCAAAAATTGAAATGAAAAATCATATTTAACTTTAAGTATATTTTGTGTGAATTTTATTTATTTCTATTTTATATATTTATCTAAGTAACATTTTATTGTAATACGAATTTGTTTTTATCATGTAATATTTTTTATGTATATTCATCTTGCCACTCTGGATGACTCACACCCAGCACACTACCTGTTCGAACTGTTACCGTCTGGTCGGCGCTACAGAGCACCAAGCACAAAAACAGCCAGACACAGGAAAAGTTTCTTTCCTCAGGCCATCTACCTCATGAACAGTTAAATATTCCCCTGCTGTGCAATAAACGTGCAATACTTTCTCATACGCACTTGTACACAGCACCTTATAACAATATACAATGCAATACTTTCTCACACGCATTGGTACACAGCACCTTACAATCTGTATTTTTATAACAAATCTGTACATACAATTCAACATCCAGATCTTTTTGACTAACTGCATCTCTGTTTAATGTTTATCGCCTTTTTCTTTTCTCATATTTAATTTTGTGTTGTCACTTGTCACTTTATGTACACTGGAAGCTTCTGTTGCCAAAACAAATTCCTTGTGTGTGTGAAGCACACTTGGCAATAAAACTGATTCTGATAAGCTGCTAATGTGGCAATAAATTAATTATTCATTAATTTAAAAAAATTAAAAGCTCCTTTTATTCTAGCCGAAATAAAATAAATCAGACTTTCTCCAGAAGAAAAAATATTATAGGAAATACTGTGAAAAATTCCTGAATCTGTTAAACATCATTTGGGAAATATTTGAAAAATATACAGGAGGGCGACTAATTCTGACTTCACCTGTTCGTCTTTTCTGTGTCTTCTCAGGACGTTCCAGCCGTTTTTTCCTCTGCTGGACGTCTGTCAGAGTTCTGGTGTTCAGCTGTGGGCTCTGTGGGCGTTACAGTTCCTCTGCACTCAGAACGGTAGCAAACACTAAAACAGACTACAGGCAAATAGTGTGTCACTTTCAAGCCAGTTTTTAAAGTAACTGTCTTCTGATCTGTGCGTCAAATTTGCAAGAGATTAAAATACACACATGAGGAAGTTTTCTGTCTTTATGCAAGACTAGCATGCAAAGTATATTGGATTTGACTGTACTTTACACTGTAAATGCTTTTCTTACTTAGAGTTTTTGTCTTGGTGGCTCAGTGGTTAGTACTGTGGCCTAACAGCAAGCAGGTCGCTGGTTCGAGTCGCGGCTGGGTCAGTTGTCATTTCTGTGTGGAGTTTGCATGTTCTCCCCATGTT
The DNA here is from genome assembly GCA_903798195.1 of Danio kyathit. Lineage (NCBI taxonomy): Eukaryota > Metazoa > Chordata > Actinopteri > Cypriniformes > Danionidae > Danio > Danio kyathit. The sequence goes on along the minus strand of LR812520.1, from coordinate 3,998,555 downwards.
GGTGTGGGTTTCCTCTGGGTGCTCCGGTTTCCCCCACAGTCCAAACACATGCGCTATACTGTAGGTGAATTGGATGAACTAAATTGGCCGTAGTGTATGAGTGGTGTGTGTGCGTGTGTGTGAATGAGTGTGTGTGGGTGTTTCACAGTACTGGGTTGCAGTTGGCAGGCCATCCGCTGCGTAAAACATATGCCGAAATAGTTGGCAGTTCATTCCACTGTGGCAACCCTTGATAAATAAGGGACTAAGCTGAAGAAAAATTAATGAATGAATATTGCATGTGACTAATGGGGACACAAAATAGTGATGTCGATGCTGAAACATTGTGATATATTGTGCCGATCTAATGCGATTGATCAACCTCGGCATTGAAATCAGCAAGTCTTTTTTTGTGGAAATTGATATTGACCAAAAAGATTAATTATTTTAACTATAAAAGGGGGCGTCACAGTTGCGCAGCGAGTAGCACAATTGCCTCACAGCAAGAAGGTCGCAGGTCTGAGCCTCGGCTGGGTCAGTTGGCATTTCTGTATGGAGTTTGCAAGTTCTCCTTGTGTTGGCGTGGGTTTCCTCTGCGTGCTCTGGTTTTCCCTAAAAGTCCAAACACATGCGCTATTGGTGAATTGGGTAAGCTAAATTGTCCGTAGTGTATGTGTGTGAATGAGTGTGTGTGGATGTTTCCCAGTGATGGGTTGCAGCTGGAAGGGCATCCGCTGCGTAAAACATATGCTGGATAAGTTGGCGGTTCATTCCGCTGTGGCGACCCCAGATTAATAAAGGGACTAAGCTGAAAAGAAAATGAATGAATACCAAGTTTTTGAGAATTATTTAAGTTGAAGGTTGACTTTTTAAACGGTGCTGCTGTTGTTGTAGCCCCTCAGTACTGCAGTATGCTGGAGTCTGAAGGAGGAACGGATTTACTGAGGCTCCTGATCCGCCACACGGAAACCCACAGCGACGTCAAGAGTCTGGTGGAAAACATCCTCAAGATCCTGGAGAGAAATCTGCCTCCCACTAACACAGGTTCAAAACTAAATCAGATTCCTATAAGTCATTTGTGTACATGTGTTTTTCATATACAGGTGAAATTAGTCGCCTTCCTGTATATTTTTCAAATATTTCCCTAATGATGTTTAACAGATTCAGGAATTTCTCACAGTATTTCCTATAATATTTTTTCTTCTGGAGAAAGTCTTATTTGTGTTATTTCGGCTAGAATAAAAGAAGTTAAAAAATTTTTTTAACCATTTTAAGGTCAATATTATTATCCCCTTTAAGCAATATTTGTGTTTAATTGTCTACAGAACAAACCACTGTTATACAATAACTTGCCTAATTACCCTAACTTTACCCTAAATAACCTAGTTAAGCCTTTAAATTTTTACTTTAAGCTGAATACTAGTGTCTTGAAAAATATCTAGTCAAATATTATGTGCTGTCATCATGACAAAAATAAAAGAAATCAGCTATTAGAAATGAGTTATTAAACTATTATGTTTAGAAATGTGTTGGCAAAATATATGGGGGGGCTAATAATTCGGCTGTATCTTCAACTGTATTTTCACTAACATAATAAATATATAACATTTTGGTCACCTATAACTTGTACAGCATTTATTAATCATAATTCAGCATCTAGTAATGCATTTAAAATCCAAACTCATGCTTGTTGAGTTAATATTAACACTATTTTATCAATAATAATGGTAAGACTTTAGTTTAGGTCACAATTGACGGTATTAACAAACCATTAACTAACACTACCAGCTTAATAAACTACTAATTAGCTGCTTTTAATAGTAAGGTAGAAGGTTTAAGGATGCAGAATGAGATCATGCTTTATAACTACTAATGAACAGTTCATATCTTAATAATAGGCGGGTAATAAGCCAGTAGTTAATAGCATGAATTGTGGCCTAAAGTGTTAACAAACATGAATAAATACTGTAATTAATGTATTGTTCAGTGTTAGTGCATGTGAGTAAAAACATTAACTAATACAACCTTATTGTAATGTGTTAGCATAATTTCCTCTTGTTTGGTCTTGTTTTTCTAGTGGAGGTCGTTCATTGAGGAAATATAAAAACAGTGGATCCGACATGCTGAAGGGATTCATCAGCCAGAAACGTTTCATAACAGCACATTTATCTGCTGGTACATTTGTTTTTTTTCTGCCTAAACTAATAGAAGTAATGTATTTTCAGTTTGTTAATAAAATGTGCAATTTATGAACTTGTGAAAATTATTTTTTTTCCCCAAATAGTTTTGACAAACACTGCGGGTATTGCTCATTATTCAACCCAGGCACATACTGAAAACATAGCCCTATATAGATTACTGAAGTGCGCCAAATACGTCCCAGGAGCTATGATTTTTTGCAGTTTTTGTTTTTGCGAATCCACCAGAGGGCGCTGTGTACGCTTTTTCAGATCTTACATTTCTTTCGCGAGTGCCATTCACACCTGCTGTTCTCGCGTAAATCCACCCGAGGCCGCTGTCGACCGACTGACTGACTGACTGACTGACTGACTGACTGACTGACTGACCGACAGACTGATACTCCCACCCACCCCCTTCCCTAAACCCAACCGACAGTGTTTTCAAAAGCACCGATTGACCCACACCCCCCCTTCCCTAAACCCAACCGACAGTGTTTTCAAAAGCACCGATTGACCCACACCCCCCCTTCCCTAAACCCAACCGACAGTGTTTTCAAAAGCACCGATTGACCCACACCCCCCCTTCCCTAAACCCAACCGACAGTGTTTTCAAAAGCACCGATTGACCCACACCCCCCCTTCCCTAAACCCAACCGACAGTGTTTTCAAAAGCACCGATTGACCCACCCCCCCCCTTCCCTAAACCCAACCGACAGTGTTTTCAAAAGCACCGATTGACCCACCCACCCACTTCCCTAAACCCAACCGACAGTGTTTTCAAAAGCACCGATTGACCCACCCACCCACTTCCCTAAACCCAACCGACAGTGTTTTCAAAAGCACCGATTGACCCACCTTCCCACTTCCCTAAACCCAATCGACAGTGTTTTCAAAAGCACCGATTAGCCCACCCACTTCCCTAAACCCAACCGACAGTGTTTTCAAAAGCACCGATTGACCCACCTTCCCACTTCCCTAAACCCAATCGACAGTGTTTTCAAAAGCACTGATTGACCCACCCACCCCCTTTCCTAAACCCAACCGAAAGTGTTTTTAAAAGCACCCCATCGTCACAATGGAACTCCGCTCTGCGACACAACTCCACTGACGTACGCGGCAAGCCACTGGACAAACTGGTAACAACGAGTAAGCCGTCCATACGGAGGTAAGCGGTCAGCTGGTAAGCGTGAAAAGGAACGGCGTCATACTGCGGCGCAGCATTCGTTTTAAAGATGAAATGCAGCCATACGTACCTCTGACTACATAATTCGTGATCTCCATACGAGGCTACGTTTTCAGAATGAGCCTATGTTGTTATTATTGGTCAAGATCAGGGGTGTTCAAACTCGGTCCTGGAGGGCCGGTGTCCTGCATAGTTTAGCTCCAACTTCCTTCAAAATGAGTAAGAACAGACGTCTTTGCAAAGTTTCTTTGCTAAGGAGAAAAGGCCCAGTGAAGGACCCACGATCTGCCAAGGAATAGATCCGCAACCCATTTGTCGTCAAAGCAGGTGAATCCAGCACGCCTGTGCAAGAAGATCAACTGCTGGAGATTTCTAATGATGGTGGCTGTTCACATATCGTGTCTTTTCCACGCAAAATTTTATTATTTCCAATGAAGGTGCGAGGCTTGCATGCTTATATTGGGAGCTACACGCGCAAGCAGCATGACTCACTCACGTATTACAGTTGAAAACATCTTAACTTTTAAGAATGCTGCGATTGCATCGCGAGTCACTTGACAAGAACTGACCGATCAGCTTTATACTTTGTATAGAATACATGCATTTTGGTAGAATGGGTTCAAGTCTGGCAAAGAACGGTTCCAGAAAGCAGGTAAGACAAAAACAAAAGCCAAAAAATAAAATAAACAAGTAAATAACAGGGTGAGAATGTGGTAAAATCTGAAAATGTGGTAAAAATAAGGGGGCTTTTCTTTTTCTGAATTGCTTTTTAAAATACTGCGGTTGGGTTAAGGGAAGTGGGTGGGTACTGGTCAATCTGTGCTTTTTAAAACACAAATTGGTTGGGTTTAGGAAAGGTGGAGGGTGGGATATCGGTCGGTTGGTCAGTCAATAAATCAATCAGTCAACAGCAGCCTCTGGTGGATTTACGTGAGAACATCAGGTGCGAACGGCACTGACGAGAGAAATTAGAGATCTGAAAAAGCGTTCACATCGGCCTCTGGTGGATTCGCGACAACAAAAACTGCAAAAAATGTAGCTCCTGCGACGTATTTGTTGCTCTTCAGAAATGTAAATAGGGGTACGTATCAATAATGAGCCTGGGTTGTCTATTCTAGTATTTGTGGTGTCCTGTTATGCCACTTTTAGTGTTCTCTTCTTCAGTCAGGTCACCATTCGGTCTGTCCTTTCTCCATCTGACACAGCGTTGGCAAAGCACTATCACCATGCCCACGGCCCATGCCAGCACTGTGCCAACTCCAAAAATGACAAAACCGATGGCCACGAAAAACAGGTAGTCCTGGTGGTCCAGTCCAGGGTGGCACTGTCTTCTCAACCAAAGGCCCAACTCGGAGAGACGCTGCCCGCGCAAGTATGATGGACCATCACACACTGTCTGGCCCTCTTCTAGATGCGTAAAACACAAGAAAAAAAGATTATTAACATGACAATAGGGCTGGGCGATACGACAAAAATTTTAAGTGCTTCTGTTTTAGCCCTTTTACAAGATGTAAGATACGTCTTTGCTGTTTTCAGAATGCGTCTGTAAAGTTCCATCTTAAAATACCCATCAGATCATTTACTAGACAATGCAGAATATTTTGGAGTCAGAGAAAAGTGTAGCTGTGTTTGCAGCCTGTGCCTTTAAATGCAAATGAGCTGGTTGTCCCCGCCCACCGTTCCTACATGCGTGTCTGCTTCTTATGCTGTGTTCAAACCAGATGCGTCTTGCGCGAAATAGACGTGTGAGTTTACTCGCTTCATTCGCGCATCAAATTCACTTCACAATAGATGCGGATTCTTGTCATGGGCAGGGCTTCTGTCTGCCCGGTGACTCTAGCTTCATTGCTAAATGGCTAACACAGATTTTATTGAGAGTATCTGTGCTTTATGTGCTTTAGGAAGGCTGAAAAACAGCGTAGATTCGTTCGGCGCCATGTCTGAGTCCACTAGCTCCTTTCAGAGGTGCACCCAACTCTGTGAGTTCATCAACTCCTTCAGAAACTGTACCTGGATGTTGGAGGCTTTCAGCAGTGCTTCAGACTGAGCCGAGCCCAGTTTGATGAGCTGTTGTCCAGCGTCGGCAGGAGGATTTCCCCTCGGGACACCAACAACAGGCATTACGTCATAATCACACCCATACTAGAGTAAGCTCCTGATTGGTTAACGCGGGGCCAATGTCCACTGAAGTTCAGATTTTCCAACTTGAGCGAATCGCGTGTTAAGCGTGTCAAACGCACAATATGCTCAATTCGCACCACTTCATTCGCACCGTGACATGTCAGTTTGCATCTTTGCATTGACTTAACATGTAAATCACTCGCACTTGACGCTTCATCCACGTGTGAACGCACCATTATACGTTAGATCAGATAAACAGCAGTCAGTGACAGAGACAGACACGAATGAAGCAGAGATCCAGTTTATTAGTCAAAAATACCAAGTTAGGCTATTTAATGCATTTGTGGTGAAGTTAATTCAAGCCTTTCTGAAATGATGAGTCACACACAAACACACACACACACACACACACACACACACACACACACACACACACAATTAATGCTACACAGTTTTTGCACATCTACTTGCAGCAAATGCGAGAGGATACAAGTTAATATACACTGCTCTATCCAATATGCTACTGTACAAAACAAACCACGTTTAATGTCCACAAACTGGGACTCCTATTGTGTGATTGAAGCATCCTTGTATATAGTTGTACTGACATGCGGCTATGGTGATGAATAACAGCAATTTTGCAGTCTTTAACTTACTTTATTACAAGCATGCACTGTTTTAAAAATGTCTTAAACTTGTAAAACTCATTCTTGAGGTGCAGCTGATCACAGAGAGTTGGAACAGATCTTTTAATCCCAGTTTCTTTGCAAATCCTGTTCTGTGGACATGTTTATATGCGTTACTATGGAGACATGTTAATATGCGTCTGTCAATCAATATCAGTGGGCGGGGAAAACTGCACTCCTATATCCAACATGGGCTCATTCTGAAAAGGTACCCATATATACGTTTCTGGAGATCGCGAATTATGTAGCTAGAGCAGGGATCACCAAACTTGTTCCTGGAGGTCCGGTGTCCTGCAGATTTTAGCTCCAACCCTAAACAAACACACCTGAACAAGCTAATCAAGGTCTTACTAGGTATACTTGAAACACCCAGGCAGGTGTGTTGAGGCAAGTTGGAGCTAAACCCTGCAAGAACGAGATTGGTGACCCCTGAGCTAGAGGAATGTATGGCTGCATTTTGTCTTTAAAACGAATGCTATAGGGCGGTATAACGCCATTCTTTTTCATGCTTACCAGCTGACCGCTTACCTCAAAAAGCGTACACAGTGGCCTCTGGTGGATTCGCAAAAACAAAAACTGCAAAAAACCTTGGTCCTTGGACGTATTTGGCGCTCTCCAGAAATGTGTATATGTATGTAATCAGAATGAGCCAGTGGACACACTACACCTACACACAGTTCTTTCCAAACAGTTTCCAAAAGCTGATTTTCATCATAGATGCCCTTTAAATGTAATTTAATTCAAATTATATGTGAACTATCCCTTTAAATGAAGGCTCAAATACCAGTAAAATTAATACCACGAATTTGCATTTAAATATTCTTCGGCGAGTTAATCCAGTAGCTCACCGCGTATGTCGGAGGAATTGAGACACGGTCGGTCAGTCGGTCGGTCGGTCAGTCAACAGCGGCCTCTGGTGGATTTACACGAGACGAGCAGGTGTGAATGGCACTCGTGAGAGAAATTCAAGATTTAAAATCGTACACAGCGGCCTCTGGTGGATTCGCAAAAACAAAAACTGCAAAAAAAACATACCTCCTGTCACGTATTTCGTGATTACCAGAAATATATAAAGGGGTACGTATCAATAATGAGCTTGGGTTGGCATATAAAATGAGGTCAGCCACAAAATAAACGTCCAAGCCTTTTCATTGTTACCTTAGTCTTTGAATGCCAAGAGAGTTTGTGTACTATTAGTAAACCTGGCCTCTAATGTCATCAAATGCTATCTTAAAGGTTAGCTTCTTAGCAATGGAAATGAGCATTGCTGATTCAGTGGTGTATATTAAAGCAGTGCCCTTTGGCATCTCTTCATACTATGTTACTTTACACACGGACATGCTGAATTATTCACACTCGTCCCTCATCACATAGTCATTCACTCTTTGTGTTTATGCTCCTGTAAGGAGACACGCTTGCTGCTGCTGCTCCACTTCACTCTGTCTTTTCACTTGGAAATTGGAAAGTATCGTGAATCACGTTGGATGTAATTAGTTACAGAGTAATTAGTTACTGTAATTAAATTACTTTGCTGCAAAATAAAAGTTAAGGGATTACTTTTCATTTTTAGGTAGTTATATCATAGTTACCTATAATATTCTTGCCTTAAATACTGTAGCCTACATGCATTCAACAGTTTTACATAAATCAATTCAGGGAAGTGGGCGGCATGGTGGCGCAGTGGGTAGCATCGTTGCCTCACAGCAAGAAGGTTGCCAGTTCGAACCTCAGCTGGGTCAGTTGGCATTTCTGTGTGGAGTTTGCATGTTCTTCCCGTGTTAGCGTGGGTTTCCTCCGGGTGCTCCGGTTTCCCGCACAGTACAAACACATGCGCTATAGGTGAATTGGGTAAACTAAATTGTCCATAGTGTATGTGTGGGAATGAGGGTGTTTCCCAGTGATGAGTTGCGGCTGGAAGGGCATCCGCTGTGTAAAACATATGCTGGATAAGTTAGCAGTTCATTCCACTGTGGTGACCCCTGATTAATAAAAAGACTAAGCCAAAAAGAAAATGAATGAATGAATGAATTCAGGGAACCAAAATAGTTGTATTTTTTGTGTTATACTGATATATTTTTCAGAATAACTCAGTTTTTTTTTGCTAAAAAGGCCTTTAGGCCACCACCTTTTAAAAAAACTAATATTTTGAACCATTTCTCAGTGAACATCGACAATAATTTAAAATATTATTAAACTTTTTAGTCAGTTCATTTCATTAAAATAAGAGTTTGGTTAACAAACATCTTTAATAATAGAAGTATGATACATTTTTATTCAAATAAACTACAAAATTACAACTAAATTTTATATTTTTTTTATTGTTTCTCTTGATTTTTCCTCTTTATTTTATTATTTTATTTATTATTTAATAATTTGAGTATACCCTTTTTTTTGGACCGTAATCTTTAGTTATGTTGTTAAAATAGCTCACATATATACAGTGCTCAGCATAAATGAGTGCACACCATTTTAAAAATGAATATTTTTAACCATTTCTCAGTGAATATAGGCAATGTATTTTAGTGCATTTAAACAAAACAGATTTATTAAACAGATATATTCATTAAAATAATATTTTAGGCACCAAACATATTTAGAAATTGAAAGATAATACAATTAAATTCAAGCAAAATATTGCATAAATAAATTACAACCTACAAAATTACAACACAATTTTTCCATTTTTTGCTTCTTTTGATTTTTCCTCTTTTTTTAAATTTGTATTTAATATTTTTCTATAACATATAAATTTGGGTGTACTAGTTTTTGGACCGTTATTGTAAGGTATTTTGTTAGATAAGCTCCAGATTTGGCTTCAGAACTGACTAATCTAATGTATATGCACAAATATAATATTGTATAGCTTCCTATTACAGTATATATATATATATATATATATATATATATATATATATATATATATATATATATATATATATATATATATATATATATATATATATATATATATATATAGATATTACATTTTATAATCTCTAAAATTATTACATACATGCAATCCAATATTCACAAAAGTATCACTTTAAATTATTATATTTAGAAATATTATAAAATATATTGTATATAAGTGTCAAAATATTGTAACAGTAAGTAAATTAGAATATTTTTAATGCAATTAAAATGTAAAAGTTTGTGGTGGTACTGCTGTCTGTAGTTAATGTTAGTAGGGGCTCTGCTCTAAATAAGCCCTTACAAAGCCAGTGAAAGGTAAAAAATATATAAAAATAGGCCAGCACATAAGGGGCTGGAAGAGCTTAGAGCAGAGGGGAGATTATAGTTGTGTTTGATCTTGCATTGTTACGTCAAAAGTCGCATGTTAATTTAAGAGCAAAATAATTAGCTGCACTGGAGGGAAACATCTGTGCCAATTAAAAGCAGCCGTCATCTGTAGTATTCCTGTTCCTCACACTGTGCGCCTGTGTTTGTTTTATGAGTGTGTGTGTGTGTGTGTGTTTAGCATGGTTTTGTGCAATAAGAAGCCACCAGGAGCCTAAATATAACTGCTTATAACTGAACATTTCTGAAAGATGAACACACATGCTAAAATAAAACCGTGTTCAGTCATTGCATTGCCCCCTGTTTACACTATTGTGGACTATTATGTATTTTTGTGAACTAGCTATATAACGTTGTTTATATTAGGGATAAAGTACATCTAGGAGGTTGTTATCAGAGAATTGCATATGAAACGGAAATTAATGCAAAATGAAGCACTGTTGTATAAGACTGAAGGGCTTTATTCTGTGAAAACAACCGCCTGGATGTACTTTATCCCGCTTATTACATGGCTACTTGCCACAAAACATAAATAATAGACACTAAATATCGTTCTGAGCCATAATAGTTTATTAATTCGTTCATTAAACGCAAAGCTGACAGAAATCAAAACAGCTGATGGAGTATACACTAACCTGCATATTATTCAGTCACAAGATGGCGCCAAACAGTCAAAAACGCAAAGCTGACAGAAATCAAAATAGCTGATGAAGTATACACTAACCTTCACATTATTCAGACACAAGATGGCGCAGAACAGTCAAAAACGTAAAGCCGACAGGAGTGAAAACAGCTGATGGAGTACACACTAACCTGAGCATTATTTAGACATAAGATGGTGCCTAACAGTCAAAAACGTAAACCCAACAGGAGTGAAAACAGCTGATGGAGTATACACTAACCTGCGCATTATTCAGACACAAGACGGCACCAAACAGCCAAAAACGCAAAGCTGACAGAAATAAAACAGCTGATGGAGTATACACTAACCTGCGCATTATTCAGCCACAAGATGGCGCCGAATAGTCAAAAACGTAAAGCCAACAGGAGTGAAAGCAGCTGATGGAGTATACACTAACCTGCGCATTATTCAAACACAAGATGGCGCCAAACACAAAAGTTAAAAACGCAAAGCTGACAGAAACGAAAACAGCTGATGGAGTATACACTAACCTGCGCATTATTCAAACACAAGATGGTGCCTAACAGTCAAAAACGTAAAGCCGACAGGAGTGAAAACAGCTGATGGAGTATACACTAACCTGCGCATTATTCAGCCACAAGATGGCGCCGAATAGTCAAAAACGTAAAGCCAACAGGAGTGAAAGCAGCTGATGATATATACACTAACCTGCGCATTATTCAAACACAAGATGGCGCCAAACACAAAAGTTAAAAACGCAAAGCTGACAGAAACGAAAACAGCTGATGGAGTATACACTAACCTGCGCATTATTCAAACACAAGATGGCGCCTAACAGTCAAAAACGTAAAGCCGACAGGAGTGAAAACAGCTGATGGAGTATACACTAACCTGCGCATTATTCAAACACAAGATGGCGCCAAACACAAAAGTTAAAAACACAAAGCTGACAAAAACAGCTGATGGAGTATACACTAACCTGCGCATTATTCAAACACAAGATGACGCCAAACACAAAGGTTAAAAACACAAAACTGACAGAAACGAAACTGACTGAATAAAGGCATACACTGACCTAAATATTATTAATTCACAAGACGGCACCAAACAGTCAAAACCGTGGCGTGACAGAAAAGCAAAACACAAATGAATATGGATGTAAGCAAGTATGGATTTGAACGAAGGCGGCGATAGACGTTCCCGGATGAGTATTATTTAGCGGTTGTTAGCACGGAATAACATACCTACTAAATCTTGACTGACCAATCAGAATAGAGTATTCCAGACAGCCGTGTAATGAAGTCATATTTAATAAAATTTTCTAACTTAAAAAACTAGCAAGTAATAATATTTAAGTTACTTTTTGAAAAAATCGTTACTTTAAGGAATTTTAAGTAACGAATAAAGTAACGCATTACTTTAAAAATTACTTGTAATGCGTTACCCCAACCCTTGAGTAGCCTATTACAGACAGCTGTGCAATTAACTCATATTTAATCAAATAAACTGCATACACAGCCTACCTATGAATTTAAAGGTGTTCGAGTGCATCCAGAAGCAGAGCTCCTCAGTGTCACAAGCGCACCGCCACGGGTTCCCGCTCAGCCCGAGGGACCGCAGACCCCCAAGACCCATTAAAAAGCTGACATTCAGCCTGCTCAGGTTATTCCTGCTGATATCCAGCACCTGCAGGACACTGGGCACGGAGAAAACCTGCTGGTGGATCTCCGAAAGCATTGGGTTATCAGTGAGCCTCAGCATCACCAAACTCTCCAGCGCACCAAAGGTCTGCTTCTGGATCATCCCGAAGCAGTTAAAGGACAGATCCAGGTACGCAAGCTTCCTCAGATTCCCAAAAGTGGACTCAGAGATGTGCGTTAGGGAGTTGTTGCTGCAGTCCAGGTACTGGAGGTCGGAGAGGTAATTGAGCTCGAGCGCGGGCAGGTTGGAGATGCGGTTGTTGGAGAGGACCAGCTGGCGGGTGGTCAGCGGGAGTCCTGAGGGGAATTTTTGGAGGTCCTGCTCCGCGCACTGGACCACATGCTGGTCATCGCACACACAGCGCTCCGGACACCCTGGAGGAACAGAGGACACCGCGCGCGCCAGGAGCACCAGCAGGATCTGTGCTCGCTCCCGCCGGACACACGCTGCTGCGACCGCGCGCTTCATCAAGTCTAATTATGGAGGTTATTATTATGTAAATATAGCAGACACATGCTGCAAAAGCAAGCTTCATCAAGCCTGAGCAGGTTATTATGGAGAAACTGAAGAGCTCCACTGAGGGAAAAAAGCAGACCCTCTGATGGCCCCTCAGTGATTGAGAGAGAGAGAGAGAGAGAGAGAGAGAGAGAGAGAGAGAGACTGATTATTTTGCATTGATGATTATTGTTATATTACTCATATATACTGATTTATTCTAAAATGTTGGTTGTTAAATGTACCAGTTCATTCTGGTTTATTATTATTTTTTATTAATATGATTTTTACGGACGACGCAGTGGCGCAGTAGGTAGTGCTGGTGCCTCACAGCAAGAAGGTCGCTGGTTCGAGCCTCAGCTGGGTCAGTTGGCGTTTCTGTGTGGAGTTTGCATGTTCTCCCTACAGTCGCGTGGGTTTCTTCCGGGTGCTCCGGTTTCCCCAACAGTCCAAAGACATGCAGTACAGGTGAATTGGGTAGGCTAAATTGTCCGTAGTGTATGTGTGTGTGTGTGTGAATGAGTGTGTATGGATGTTTCCCAGAGATGGGTTTTGGCTGGAAGGGCATCTGCTGCGTAAAACATATGCTGGATAAGTTGGCGGTTCATTCCGCTGTGGCGACCCCAGATTAATAAAGGGACTAAGCCGAAAAGAAAATGAATGAATGAATGATTTTTTTACTACTACTACTACTGCTATTTACTGTTGTTTCTCTGTTTATATATATTTATATATATAAACTTTATAAATGCTTTGGCAATACATTTGTAACATTTGTCATGCCAATAAAGCAATTATTGAATTGAAGAGACTTGATTTTATCATCTAATTAATTTTTTATTTTAATCTCTTTAATTTACAATCCTTTTTTAACACGTTAATGAACAATCAAAAAGTAATTTTGCCACTGTTAACTGTTCAGTTAACCCACAATCATTCACCAATCAAACATGGATTTTCAACAACCATCATGCCCAACTTCACAGCCACATTGACTAATACACCATGTAGATCTAAAATCTCCAAATCATCAATCATATTCTATTTTAATACGGGATTTTATAAGTTTCCTAAACACCAAAATAACATCAGTCAACCCCCAAGACCAATCAGTTTTCTTTTCTGTGACAACCAAGAGGGAGAGAAAAAGAGAAAGATAGACAGAACTGGGTTCCCACTCTTTTATGCAGAGCAGATTCAAGGACTTTTTAAAGCACCACTCATTTTAAATCAAGCACCTTTGTAATTCATACCCCCCGCATATTTAGCGCCATCAAAGTCCTTACTGTACTTAACAATTTGCTTACACTTGAAATGTACATTAAAAATATCATAATGATAAACATTCATTCATTCATTCTCTTTTCGGCTTAATCCCTTTATTAATCTGGGGTCGCCACAGCGGAATGAACCGCCAACTTATCCAGCACAATTTTACGCGGATGCCCTTCCCGTCGCAACCCATCTCTGGGAAGCATCCACACACACTCATTCACACTCATACACTACGGGCAATTTAGCCTACCCAATTCACCTCTAGCGCATGTCTTTGGACTGTGGGGGAAACCGGAGCACCCGGAGGAAACCCACACGAATGCAGGGAGAACATGCAAACTCCACACAGAAACGGCAACTGACCCAGCAGAGGCTCAAACCAGCAACCTTCTTGCTGTGAGGCGACAGCACTACCTACTGCGCCACTGCGTCGCCTAATGATAAACAGTCGTGTTTAAAGAATTTTAGCCTAATACAATTTGTTGAATTCAATACTGGTAATATTCAAATGTGGTCTCAAAAATAATGAACAAATGAGCATTATCATGTAGTTCTTGTGCAAAGATTTTTAAATTGAGAACTTCTCAGTCTTTTCTGAAAGCAGAGCAGAACAATTGTTATATTTATATCAATAATACTTCATTTATTTTTTAAGAGTGTAAAGCTGTACTGCAGACCCTGCTGTTGTTCTTGGCTTTATCTCTGTCTTTTCGCACCTGCTGCAGTCAGTCAATGAAACCTCCAACAACACTAAACATGCACTCACCGGCCACTTTATTAGGTACACCTATCCAACTGCTGGTTAATACAAATTTCTAATCAGCCAATCACATGGCAGCAACTCAATGCATTTAGGCATGTAGACATGGTCAAGACGATCTGCTGCTGTTCAAAGCGAGCATCAGAATGGGGAAGAAAACTGATTTAAGTGACTTTGAATGTGGCATGGTTGTTGGTGCGAGACGGGCTGGTCTGAGTATTTCAGAAACTGCTGATCTACTGGGATTTTCACACACAACCATGTCTAGAATGGTCTGACAAAGAGAAAATATCCAGTGAGCGGCAGTTCTGTGGGCGCAAATGCCTTGTTGATGCTAGAGGTCAGAGGAGAATGGCCAGACTGGTTCCAGCTGATAGAAAGGCAACAGTAACTCAAATAAGCACTCGTTACAACCGAGGTCTGCAGAAGAGCATCTCTGAACACACAACACGTCCAACCTTGAGGCAGATGAGCTACAGCAGCAGAAGACCACACCGGGTGCCGCTCCTGTCAGCTAAGAACAGGAAACTGAGGCTACAATTCACACAGGCTCACCAAAACTGGACAATAGAAGATTGGAGAAACGTTGCCTGGTCTGATGAGTCTCCATTTCTGCTGCCACATTCGGATGGTCGGGTCAGAACTTGGCATCAACAACATGAAAGCATGGATCCATCCTGCCTTATATCAACGGTTCATGCTGGTGGTGTAATAGTGTAGGAAATATTTTCTTGGCACACTTTGGGACCATTAATACTAACTGAGCATCGTGTCAACGCCACAGCCTACCTGAGTATTGTTGCTGACCATGTCCATCTCTTTATGACCACAGTGTCTCCATCTTCTGATGGCTACTTCCAGCAGGATAACACACCATATCATAAAGCGCGAATCATCTCAGACTGGTTTCTTGAACATGACAATGAGTTCACTGTACTCAAATGGCCTCCATATATACAAGGAAGCAACATAACGGTCCGTTAATGAGGATGTAGTTTGTCACAATGTTTGCATAGGCCTACTCTTCTGTTACACACTCAAAAGTATGTAGTCTTTCTTCACAAAAAACACACAACACAACATTGTTCACAGTCAAATAGTTCTAATATTGTTTTTAAGTCATACTTAGATGTGATTTCAGACTGAATATTCAAAGTACCATGGTAAACAATATAGGGAGCATGCCACTAGTCACTGATATAATGTGCGAATATAAAACCAACTTTACCTCATAAAACTACACCCCCCATATGGCGCGAAAGCTGCGATGTCCCGGATGTTGAGAGCGCCGGAAGAGAAGCAGGTGTCTTCCTTGGCCATCTTGTGTTTGTCCACCGTGAGCCGTTCGCTCAAAGCCTCTAAGAATCGGAGGAGAATCCCGCTGTTGGGGCGCCATCATGCCCGGGCATCTGCAAGAAGGCTTCGGCTGCGTCGTTACCAATCGCTTCGACCAGCTATTGGACGACGAATCCGACCCGTTCGAGATATTAAAGGCGGCCGAAAACAAGAAGAAAGATGCGGCCGCGTCAGGAGGCTCAAAGACGGCAGCTCAAGCTGCAAAACAGCCGAAAAAGGAGTCCCAGAAAGACAGGAAAAACACGGCGCAGGACAAGAAAGAAGACACCCAGGCCCCCGTGCCACTTAAAAAGGAGGGTATGTTGAAGTTTCAGCACCAAATGTATGCTGTGTGTCAAAACATAACATTTATTTTGCAAATAACACAAACTCCGAGTCATAAATAGCTTTTAGGCACAAACGCGATTAAAATCGCCGAATAGCTTAAATGTGCATCCTAAAAATGTAGGCGACTCGATAGGGTATAGGGATGAGTGCTTGTGTGCATATAAACACAGCAGTGAAGGCAACATGGAGCTGCTGCTGCTGCTGATGCTTTCGACATTTAGCGATTGCTAACACAACATTTCAAAAACAAAAACCCTTTAACGGCTTTAAATGTGTGTTTTTATTGAGGTCTTTTCCGCTCACATGTCAGCATCGCTGTCTGATCATAATTTTTATCAACTTCGCTGTATTTATAACTGCGTAGCTGCTTTAGCCACATGCTAATCAGTTAGCTGTATGTGAATATAATGCGATTTAGTTTCACGGTGTGCTGGTTCGCACGCGGGGGAAATATCGTGTTTGTTGCAATGCAAATGTGTATGAAAGCACTTTCACTTTTTATTTCAGAAGGCGCGCAGTTACTGTAACCAGTGTAAGTCGCTCGTTCACATTGTCATATTTACACTAGTAGTGTTATTATGCTATCATAAGTTCATATTTCAGCTTATGATTTGAGGTCATGCTTGCTTTTGCATATTCAAACATCTGTAGGGTTGATTCATAAATAGATGCCCATTGTGACCTTGGCCCAAACACTCAAATCAATAATTCACCCAAATGCTATTATTAACGCAGTCTTTTGTTTTTATTTTCTTCTTCTTTGTGTGTAGTGGAAGTATACACTACTTTCATGGCCCTATTCCAACTCATGAATGTATATATGCGTAAAGCATGTTAGGTATATGCGTTTATGCAACAGTGTTTAAAAATAAATCATAGCATTTTCAGAAATTGTGTATCAACTAAAGTCACGATTAGGCATGAGCAAGATTCTGACGGTATGATAACCTTGGATAAAAATATCACGCTATCATGATTACTGCTCTAAAACATATTCTTTTTAAATGTTTGGGTAACAAAGCTAAAACTTTTTTCCCCGTTTCAACACAATATATTTTATTTTGAGAAACGATTATAATATTTTGTAGCAGTAAACATGTCAGGCTAAATAATTGAAATCAATCGTTGACTTCTGCTGTCTTCATCCGTTTCAAAAATACAGGTTTCTTTACAATTTAAAATGGCATATTTTGATATCTTTTCAGCTGAAGATACTGTTGTCCTAAAAAAAACGTAAATAAAAAAATCTTACACATACCTTAGGAACGATATAGCAGAAAATTTTGGCGGTTTTAAAACCTTGACTTTTCTAAAGGCGCGTGCACACCGAGACGTTTTTTTTGTCGACGTTTAACGCCTTGTGACTAAATAAAGGGCGTCAATGTGATCGTGCATACCAACGCGCAAAATGGCAGGCGCAAAAGAGCTGGGAAAAAAGGAGCTGCTGAAGTTACAGTAAACAGCACGTGGAGGCGCTCAAGCGCAAAACTGTCAATGCGAGCGCACATTGAAGAAGATGCCCAGAGGCGATATGACCATGGAGCTGCTTATTGCACTGGTGAACAATGATCATTTCTTCATCGCTTGAGCTGGAGCTGCTACTTGAACCATCCATAACAGCAAGCATGTCAACTTTGTCGTCTTCTGTGTTACAAGCGGGTGTTAGAAGCTTAAAGTTGTGTAGCGCCATCTAACGTCAAGGAGTGATTTTGCATACTCTTCTACTCTTACGCCTGTGAAAATTGCTTCGGTTTAAATCCGGAAAAACGTCTTAAAACGCTGACGATAAACGCAAACGAAATGCGTCCTGGTGTGTACAAGCCTTAAACCGCAGTATACCTTGAAAACGGTTATCGTGCCATGCCTAGTCACGATATTGGAATTTGGTACCAATCAATACTGAAATTTTAAAAGCATCTATTTCCCACTAACATTTGAGCGCTGTTTCACCGAACTTACCGATGTTTACTAAGTGTAACCACAGATACAGGCACACTGGAGTGTTTTAAAGCCGCGATTCATTAGCGGATTGCTCATATGTCAGCTTATAGACAAACTGGTCTTCGCTGCTTTAAAACGCTCCAGTGTCCCTTTATCTGTGGTTGCACTCAGTAAACAGCGATGAGTTCGGTGAACTGATGACCTTCACAGCCAATCACAGTCATTTCTGTTGAGCAAATTAACACAATGGCAAATCAGCGATGTTAAAAATGCGGGAAATGTATGTTTTTGACATTTCATTATTGATTGGTACCAAATTCCAGTATTGTGACAACCCTAGTATCAACACACTGACGTCAAAAAAGTGCATCCACAGAAAAGAACTAAAAATGCTGGATTGTGCATGCTAGGGTTGGGCAATGTCGACCAATTTTGCAGTTTACGGTGAAACATCACTATGGCATTGTCGTCGTAGGCGGTGGTGAATTAATTATTTATGAATAATTAACTCATAACGAATTAATTCATAGTAGCCTACCGTTTCAACTACCTGACTCGCATGGTCTTTGTTTTACCCATAAACAAATCATAAATAAATAAAGATAAGTTACACACAAATTACCACCTGTCAATTACTTTTTCCACGGGACTCTGGCATGAATAGGCAGAATGATCTGTGTCGTTAAAATGCGTCCACAAACTTAGTTGGTAAAAAAGTTGCACAACCAACAGCAACAAACCAACAGTGTCTGAGGTTTATGCTAAAATGACTAAGTACAAGCGTGAAAGCGAAAGCTTGAAGCAGTGTACTGACGCTGTGACGCATTACCTGATAGATTCAAAAGACCAAAGAGTCCTTAGATGGAGACAAGATTAATTCAATATCACGTTTAACAACTATAGTGAGACGTGATCCAGCAGTACATCCTTAATAAACTGTCCGACGTGCACTGCTCTCTTGGGTTTTGTGCTCAAAGCTGGAGTTGCAGCACATGACAGAGTCATTTGATGTGCACTTTCAGTGGTAGAGTGTGGAAGGAGGGCTGTTCAGAAATGCCATTTTAAAACTAAGATGTATTAGTGTAAACGGGGCCTGAGTGTGTATTTTTTGTGAGTGGGTTGCTACGAGGGCGGGGTAGAGGATTCAAATGTCGGCTCAGCATCGTGATGTCTATCGGCGATGGACGATCGCATTGTCTATCTAACCAACTTTAGTGCATGCCAGCCCAGTAGATGGCGTTCACACAATGTCACAATTGTTTACATTTTAATTATTTTTTTATTGCGTAATTTACGCTTGGAGGATGTCTAACTTCTTTTCAGACAATCAAAAAAAATTGTTGCACCTTTCAGTTCTTAGTTAAAAACCGTGTTTGTAAACGCTTAGAAATTCACGTTTGTATCCAATTATTTATCGAGCTGTAATGTTTTGTAACCTATTAATAGTTTACTGAATTTGTTAAAAGTATTTGTCAAATGTCTGAATTAGTGATCAATCACACTGGTGGCGTTGCCTAGGAGTGACGCATGTTATTTTATTTCCGTAAATGTGCAATTCTGTATGAAATTTTGGGTTGTTTGTGTTGGTTTTTTAATGAAAGTCTGGATGTCTATTTCAGGGATGAGGAGGGTTGGCCGGAAGCCGGAGCAACAGCAGGGTCCAGCCAGCTCCCAACACCCGGGAGGTCCAGGAGAGGGTCGACCTGGAGACAGGAGGCCCGACAGACGACCTCCTCGTGAGCGCCGCTTTGATAAACCCACCGATGAGAAGCCAGAGGGAGGAGATTTCTCTGCTGACAAGTGAGTTGTGACATTATGTTCACATATTTTTTTTTTTTTTAGGGAAATGTTTAAAAAGGTGTCTTAAGGAAGAGTTTAAGGGTGCTTTCACACCTAGACGTTTGTTTCGGAAGCTGTTCTGGTTTATCCATCAGGAACATTGACAGAAATTACCATCTGGTATTTTTTTCCATATCTAATGATATTTTGTATTAGGCCTGTTGTTTTGTTCATTTCTGCACTGACACTTTGATCACCATTGATCTGCTTCATGATCAGACTGCAGTTTCGGTTCATCTCTTATTTCTCTCTATAATTTAAGCCTATAATGCGTAATTCTAGCCAATGTTTTTTTAAATAGACTGATTGATTCAGTAGATAGATTTTTACAACTCTTGACAACTGAAATGAGGCTATTTATGAGAAAGATTTATCTCTGATTTACCTTTTCGCTTGTGTCTTATTGCTCATCATCATCATCATTATAAATTAAAATATTGACGTATGACAGCTGAGCGGAACCCGTGGGACTCTGGTAAATAAACCCTGAAACTGACAGATGTTACTTGCACGTAGTGGTGTAACGGATCACAAATCTCATGGTTCAGATCACAGTGATCATGGATTGAGTCATGGATCGGCATTTTTTGGATCAGGAGACAAATGTCATTTGCTTTTCATTTATACTAAAGAATTTCTGCAAAACCATTGGTTTAACAAACAGAATTGAGAACCTGTAATATTAATAAAGATAAAAATCAAGAAAGAACCAGCTGAAAAAAAGGAAAATATTCAATACGAAAATGATCTTGACTGTTATGTTGCTATCATAGAAATCTATTATTACCAAATATCATATTTATTTTCAATCAATGATTCAACATTTTACACAGACTTTGTTTCATTATAGGTGGATCATTTTTGAAAACCTATTCAGTGACATCATTTTATTGGTTGTTTGTCGCCACCCATTGGTTACACAATGTAATTACTACAACAATCACCAGCGTCAAGTTCCATCAAACGCTGATTTTAATCTTTACCATAAACATTAGTGTTTATATCTGAACTATGAACTCTTCTTCCAGTACTTCTATGTTATTTAATTGTTTTTAATTAACTGAAATTTCTCTCAATCAAACGCAGATTTAATCCGCGGGTCACGTGCATTCCGAACTGTGGGTTGTGATTCGTACGGCTCATGGATCAACCGTGATCCGTTACACCCCTACTTGCACGTGACTTGTTTTAACTATTGTGGTCCATTTAGAAACTGCCGTGTGAAAGCGAACCGCACCAAGATCAATAAACATTGTAACAATTTTCATCCCTGTTTCGTAACAAAAGAATGGATCTACAGGTGTGAAAGCACCATTAGAGTATTTATCGTTGATTGAATTGGAAGACTTTCTATTCTCTTTATCAGTGTCGTTGTTTATTTTGGTACAATGAATAATTAAGAAACTGTTATGACTGTAAATCATATATTGAATACAAGTGTTGCCATTAATACAGTCAATTCTGTTGATGTGGCTTTAAAATATTTAAATAACGTTAGGTTTACACCAAATGTAGTTATGGGCGATATAAACGATGTGCGATATAAACGATACAAAATTGGTCTACGATAGAGATTCTAATTCTATTGCACTATCGCAATAATGCATGTTTGATGACGCAATCTACCCGCGAAATTAAGAGCAACGAGCTGCAGCCGGCTGCAACGCATCATCTTGAATAAACAACAGTGCGACCATTTCGCTCGCATTTGCGACAAAAAATAATAAGCTCGATTGATAACTTAATTCACTCGGCCACGGTAAAACAACATGCTCTTCACACTAACTTATGGTGTATTACGTTGGAAATCTATTGTGACTGTAGCACATGCTGAGCTCTCAACAACAGCACTAAGCAACGCATGGCACCGAATGGCGACGTGTCGCACAACTTGCTAAACTCATGTATGGCATGTCGTGGCTTGTCACACAGATTCCCACACAGCGCTTCCCACACAGATTTTACCTGGGCGGCCGATATATTATTGGGGCGGCCCGGTTCTGTGTTCGCGAGAAACTGAGAACACTCTGCCACAGACTCACATGCTCTGCATGCAGACCCACAGAGACGCACTGGATACAGAAGAGCGCAAAGACTAAATAGACTGATCCAGCTCATTATTTGGGGTGACAATACATTTTCCCCGGACATGTCCAAGAATCTGCTTTCGCTTTCGATATTAATTGTATTCATTTTTGCATTACTTTATAAGCAAACTTTATCTGGTGCGTCTCAATCTCTCAGCAGCACCAACACTACAGCAGACAGAGAGAGAGAGAGAGAGAGAGAGCAGATTAAGACACCAGTTCTAATTTCATTAGGAGAACAAAATGTTTAAAATCAAATGTGTTACCTTAGGCTGCAGGTTAGAAATATGTTTTTATTTAAAGTATCTGCAATACACAATTTTATTTGACTAATTTAATACTGGAAGTAATTTCAGTACAGTGTAAGTTCCTTAACTAAAAAGACACCAGTTTATTTGTTCTCTGCAACTTGGCATTTAGGAACCAAGGACTTAAAGAAAAGTCTTTCTTTCTGAAAGGCACTACATTTAGTTTATTTATCTGCAACATTGTGTTGTTTAATTACAGTTTTGCTTTTGCACAATAAATGTTCTCAAAATGACATGCAACGTTTCTTTATTTCTTAAAAAAATTGCACTTTGGCTTTCCTAAGGGTCTATGTAACCTGTTCTGAAATGGTTCTATTATAATTTATATATCGCAATATATATCGTTATCGCAACAGGCTGCAATGTATATCGCAATATGGATTTTAGGCCATATCGCCCATCCCTAACCAAATGCAGAGCACTGCGTCACTTGCTCTAGTTTACTCATGGGATGTTTTTTCACATCAAGAGAATATTTTGCTCAGTTGAATTATTTTATCTTGCGTGGTAGACTTGATTGTGGCAAATTTTGTTTGTTTGGCAAACATGTAGCGTGTTTCATGTCATTCGCGCCACCTAGTGGAAATTTGCCTATATTTGAGTATTTGCACAGACTTTGTATTAGGAGTCAGTGTTTCCTCTAGGATTTTTTCCAGCAGTGGCGGCAGGACTTTTTTTTTTTTTTACACAGATCTGCCAACTATTTCAAAGACAAATATTACACGCATTATTGCAAGGCGAGATAGCATTCATGTAATACGAGCATGCGAATCTCTTTGCTTGCGCGCCGATTTCCTCTTCGTGCACAGAACTTCTTGCACGCACTCAAATTTACACGTTCAAGTGCAGATCTTCCCGTGCGCTCTCCAGTAAGCGCTGCTGAAGCGCGATTTAGTGTGTTTTTGTGCGTTTTCCGACATTAACGCGTCCTGAAGTAAAGTGAAACTCCAGCAAGATAAAGTCATTGTATGCAGAGCCATTGACATTTATCAATAAAATATACTTATGGAAACTGTGTTCATCTTAAACTGAAAGCTACGCGGTGTTTGCTAGACTCACGCACCTGTCAGTCAGTCTGTCAGAGAGCCAGCATGTCACCTTAAAGGGTTGAACAAATAGCGCACAGCACTACTACGGTTTGCAGAAAAGTTTGCGCGGTTTACCTCTAATATGTTTTAGTGCGATTATAATCCGCTATACAAAACACGACTAAATGTTTAATGAGAAGTTGTAATGTAGCCGTGGCGGGATGAATTTTGGCGTGGCGGCCCGCCACGGATGAATGAATGTAGCGGAAACCTTGGGAGTGTTTAATTATGCAAAAATATTGTAATCACGATTATTATAAACGATTAAGAGTGGGTCATATGACCAAAACTTCTGTGACTGTTTTCTAATACATCAATACTATTCAGAGATCATAAGTATTTAAAAATTGTCAATGCCACGTCAGAATTAGTCCATCAAAATAAAGTAAAAATCAAAGTCTTAAGTTAATGGGGAGGTAAAGAATGAATATATATATATATATATATATATATATATATATATATATATATATATATATATATATATATATATATATATATATATATATATATATATATATATATTTGTTGTTTAATTAATAATTATATAAGATGTCTGCAACAAGGAAATAGCTTGCTGTCACTTGTAAATGTGTGAAGTTAGACAGCTGGAAAGGGGGCAGGATATGATGCATCTCGATGGTTCTTCTTTTTCCTTTTTTTTTTCTTTTTTTTATAACTGTAGGAGGCTGAAATGAATTCCACTTAATTGAATAGCCCTACTTTATGTAAATCTAAATGCGCAAATACTTCTGCTTTTTGTGAGAACCCAGCTATAGTATCCAAACAATGTTACTGACACGTGAGTTATCTTGATTGGAATTATCTTAACCATTCCTCATTTTGATGGAATATAAGTTTGAGTGGTAAAATTATATCAGTATTTCTTGATGTCGTTGTTTTATAGAAGAAAAAAAAAAGTGTAATACAAGTTTAGAACTTGGTTTAATTTCTTTAAAGTGTAAACTTAATGTAAAGGTGCATGACCAACCCTCAAGTGTGTGCCTTTACTAAATCTTAAAGCCACAGATCACCCAAAAATAAATTTCCTCACACTTAAACAGGTTTGAAACAAGTTCTTTTGTTGAACACAAAAGGAAGATATTCTGAAGAATGTTTGTAAAAAAAAAACAACCGTTGACTTCCATTGAATTGGTTTTTGCGCAACGTTCTTCAGAATATCTTCTTTTGTGTTCAACACAAGAGCAAAACTCATAACCTGAACCACTTGTGTGCACATAAATGGTGAAATGTCTCATTAAATATCACATTGCCTTGTTGAAGCATGCTACAATCAAACAGCCAACAAGAAGTTGCATTACTTTGACTCTTAGTTTGCCCACAGGAAGATGAGTGCATGTTTTTGCTTGTGCTGAGGAGGTTGTGAATAAAAAGCACATGTCAGTTCGTCAGTGGTTTCCTTTATGCAGGAAATGCTGAGGGATTCGCAGAAATCCAGTCGTAACCTAATTAGTTGTATAAGGTGTCTGTGTGTGCGAGTGAATGATGCGGTTTTAGTTTTGCACACATACCCAAGCACACCCGTGATGCTCATGTTGCTGTGTGTGTGTGTTTGTGTGTGTGTGTTACCATATGGACACACAAACACATCTACTTAATCTCAAAGAATTTTGCTGTTGTGTCCTACATGCATTCAGAAACTATAGATCTTTAAAATAGATGGTTAAATTACTTTATTATGATGATTAGTGGATGAAATATGAAACTAATTATTATACACTGGAATATACAATGCTGTTTTTACTTGATATGTAAAATAACGTTTGCTAAACATATTCTTGTAGTCTTGCATCCAGTAATGAGTTCTGATATAAAACTGAGCACGTTTACATCAAAACCTGAAATTTGATCTATGCACCCTCAATATATTTCGGTGCATTTGTGCGAGAGCATAAAATTGTTGCCGTGCGACCAATTTTCACTGCAACATGTTCACCGCATGCGCAGATTTAGGACACAATCACACAGAATGCATCTTTGAGCCTAAAAAAGTGAAACGCAGCGTAGGGCTGCACAAATAATCGACAAAGATCACGATCTACACGCGATCTTAATTCAGCTTTTCTATGATTCAGCCAATTATATTTTCAAGGTCAGGAGGGAAGCATAAAGGCGGTCGCACAAGTCAGCAACATGGACACCTCAAAATGCCGTTGAAAGTGTCACATACTGTATTTATAAGGTATAATTCATGTCATTTCTGTCTAAATGTAATGATGTATTCGCGGCTGCGAAATCACACGTGAGCTGACCACGAGCTGTTTGTTTACAACCGAGAACGCGCGTGTGCACGCCAATAAAGTCTACTTCAGTGAACAGAACCTGCATAGGTTGTGAATAACATCTAATAAAGTTGTAAATAACATTCAGTTTATTGCACAGAGCGATCGTTTGATGATTTGCATGTGTGTGTTTTTTTTTTTTCTTAGAGTGACGGCAGCCATGAGCCGCACTCGGAAGTGAAAGTGAAGCCGGCGCGCACATCATTTAAATCAGTGGTTCTCAACCAGTGGGGCGCGCCCCCCTGGGGCGGCGCGGACACTCTCGCGGGGGGGGGCGCGAGTAGGCTACTTGATGGGAGAAAAAAAAAAACTGGAAAAAATTTTTTTTGTGCAAATTTGTGATCTTTGTTCGGATTCATCAGCATACCTATTAACCCTCCCGTTTTTCCCGGGATTCGACCATATTAGACAGTTCTATGCCGCTATCATTCCGTAAAGGTATTTTTCCGTATTTCTCCCGTATTTTCAGTCTTTCTCTGAAGGGTGGCAAATAAACATTAAAGAGCAGAGCCTCCCTGTACGCAACCCATACCGCCGAACCACAAGGGGCCGCTCCTTGCTCTTAAATGTGAGGCTGTTCTGTGCTTTCGCTTTGTTTAGGCATAAAAACACAGACATAAATGTAAATACAGCGGGATTCCCTTTCCTTTTCATTACAGATGCCGTCTCCCCTTCATATGCAATCCTCAAAACAGTCAGTCATATAGCGGTGCGTGACTGTCAGCTGACGTGCTCCATAGTGATAAATAGACGCTGTTTCCCAAACGGATTCTGTACACGTATTTTGAAGCGGAGTCTGGGTTTTGGGTGCGTGTAAACGGACATATACACATAATTAATAATAATAATATCTAAAGATGTTGATCTTGGTGGGTTTTTTTTTTTCAAACACAACTAATTTTGTCCTAATGAGCATAAAAAGTTATGAAAGCAATCGAATGCTTTCTTTATAATGTTAGATGTGTGCATTTTTAAAGTGACACCTGTTATTTAATGTAATCAACCAAAAAAATTAAATCTAAATAAATAAGAAATTCATTCGTTGCTCTTTAATCAGAATGTGTCAGTTATACAGTGAAGAAACGGCTAATGAGATTTGATAACTTCATTCTATTTCATTATAATAGCTATTAATTTTATTAAGCTGAACTGTTTGCTAATGTATTTGCTGCTAATGTATACTATTTATTTTTCCTTTTGTAAATAATAATAATAAAACATATTACTGACCATTTAACTGTTTATTTACAATGAAACAGCTCCAAATGAACATATTTAGTAATTTGTATTTAGTAACACTGGGGCCCCAACTGCAATGAACCAGCTTTGGGGGGGCCCGGCTTGCAAAAGGTTGAGAACCCCTGATTTAAATGATCAACGCATTTTACAGTCATGATTAAGACAAGCATTTGATATGTTTTTTCTTTCATAGCGAACACAAAGCAAATGGTCTAATATTGTTGTCAATGACACATAAGCACATGTCTCAAACATAATAATTAAACTTTATAATTATGAATAGTTGTATTCTGATGTCATCATTTTACTGTGAATTAACAAACAGGACATATTGAAAGTCTGTTCAAGTCCACCATAATGACGAAATTTAGCATTTTAAGCTACAGTAGACCTACACATAGGCCTAATATTATTAGTGTTGTTGTACTATATGTTTGAGAATTAACAATAATAATAGCCTACTTATATTAACCTTTATTTTACATCTACAGTATCATGAGAAAATCCTGATCTTGATTTTAAGCAAAAAAAAAAATCGTGATTCACATTTTAGCCAGAATCGTGCAGCCCTATCGCAGCGTTTTAACCAGTCGTCGTCAACTTTCTACAGTAAACAAATCCAGCAATGCTTGCTCTGCTTCAAGCTCTTCTGATTGGCACATTTTTTTCTCTAGAACTGAACGAGAATGGATTGGTTAATATCAGCTGTTAATCATTCAGTCAACGCCTTCTGCCTTTAGATGACAGGAGCTACAACCACGAAAACGTAAAGCGCTGAAGATGAGAGAATGAAAATAACACTGACATTTTGTTTTAAAAACCACCTTAAGTTACAAATAATGGCACATCTAATTAGTGATACACTTTGAAGAGTGGATAAGACTTCTAAAGCCATTCACTGTGAAGTCTGTAGGACGGAGTTTGCAGGTGACTGTGTTTGCCACTGAATCTACACATTTAAAGCACAAGAGGTTCTAATTAATCCTTCATTTAATCATCAGGATGTTGTCAGCCATGCAAGTGGAAGCTATATGTAAAATTTAACACTGCGTATACCTTCGCAAAAGGTCTTGCATACATTAAAATTAAACCAGTATTGCAGCTCATGATAAGACCAGTATTGCTATTAAGATGAAGCATGCAAATAATTCAGTTATAATGTTATATGTCAATATCTGCTGTGCAATATCAGACGGCACCCATGAGAACAGCACAGTTATTATCGTTAACTCCGTTCATCTCATTCATGTCAAGCAGTGCGTGCAGGGCCGGTGTTTGTTAGTTTTGATTAGTGTTAATTTCAAATGCAATAAATCTATTATCTTCAAACTTGTAGTAACGGTGCACATAATTCTTAGTGGGTGCGACTAAATTTTGGCTGGTGCGATTACATTTTTAACGTTAGAAGCACCAGTACTACCAAGCAAAAAGGTTTATTTCCCTGTTACATGGACCATTTATCTGATTTTAATACGATTAAGAGTCTGCAATGTAAACAGTGGTTTTTGATGACCTTAATCCAACTAAAGTCACAATCGAACTAAACAGAAATGGACTTAAGACATGTAGAGCATGCCAATTTTAGTGGCATTGTTGGAGTGCAGTACAGACATGTAAACACCGCAATCAAACTATTACCATAGGTACTTTTCAATGCGTTTTGCGACAAAATATTCCATTCACACTGCTGTTTGACACTATTTTCTGCAACTACCGAGTCAGTAAATGTCCACACACGCACACATCTTGAAATGCGAAGGTTGTTTTTTTTTTTCATTTGGTGTGCGGTATCAAATTCCATTAAAACACCAGTCCTTCATATCCGTATTCAATATCTCGTTTGTCACGAGGGGCATAAATGAAATGTTCCTGAATAAAAGTGAAAGGGCCAAACTGCGGTTAAAGTCGACAAATTAAGAATGAAACACCCGAAATTACATGAAACTCCAGAGAAAATGTGGATAGCCGCGGTGACTCAATGACGTTAATCGTATTATGTCCTGTAACATGTAAAACGGCATCATGAAAGGAGCATTCAAAAAGCAACTCCTATAGCCACCTTAATCATGTTATTGTCTTATTCAGATTAAGGCAAACAATTTGATTACTGATGTCCATGTAAACGTAGTCATTGTCATCTTTTAGTTTTGTTTTTGTCGAATTATTATTATTATTAATATTTAAGTTCAAAGGTCCCCTTAATGTCTTAAACTGCTCAACTCTTCCTCTTAACTGTGAGTTATAACACCAAATAGTCATGATTTAGGATCAGAAAGTGTCTTGATAGAGAACAACTTAAGCAAATGTGTCCTGACTGATGTGTTTGGTCAGCGTTTCCTCCACTAAAAGAAATCTGTAAAGATGTAGTTCAACCAAAAAAAGACTTAAATTAACTCAAACTAAAGTCTTGGTGTTGGTGTATGGTGTTGTAGGTCTTAAATCATTTTAAATGGGTCTTAATTTTTCTTTGTCGATGTGAAGCTACTCAATCGGTACAACCAACAATCCATCTAAAAAAAGAAAATGTTTAACAAAAGTTGCTTTTTTTTTTAACTCTATCCCCTGGTTTCACAAACAAGGTTTAAGGCTAGTCATGGATTAAATTGCATGTTTGAGCGGTCTCAACTGAAAATAACTTGCAGTGAGATGTCTTAAAATATTTCAGTGTCTTTTTTTGTCTACAGGTGCACACTAGTAATGTATTTTTCTGAGGCTGTTTTTAAAAATGTGGCTTAAATAACCTAATTTAACTAAGGTCTAGTCCTGGCTTAAGTTAAGCCCTGTTTGTGAAACTGGGCCTATATATCAATTTGGATAATATCTGGATATTTGGATATTGAATAATATCTTTCTTTCTTATGCGTTTGAATTTTATTGGGGCAAGTAAAAAATATTTTCTGTTGGCCATTAGGAAAAAAACCTTTCCTTGTGTTTTTTCCCCTATACGTCTAAAATTGAATTCATAATGGTCTTAAAAAAGGTCTTAAATTTGTTTTGGTAAACCCTTTAATTGTACCGTATGAGTTTACCTTCCCTTCTTTCCAAACCTGTATTAGTTTTTCTTCTTTTGGGGTAAACAGAAATATAAAAAATGTTATTTTAAGTATTTGTTTGTTGTTTTTATTGTATTTATTTTAATTAATGAATTGTTTTTGCCATGAAAATAGCTGTTGTTGCTGACATGGCTTTAATTAAAAGATATATGGTACAATACTTTAGAAAATAGTGATTTACATGTACTGATATATATTTTCACCAATCAAATTAAGAACTTGCGAACGTATGAGAAGTATTCTAGAGTGAAGGTTATTTTTGTGTATTAAAACCTAAATTAAAGAAGCAACAGCCATTAAATGTGACCTATTATGCCCTATTATAATATAAGAGGGGGGCTTTCCCCCTCTGATGACATGCAAAAGGAGATTGTCAATCAACATGTTTCTGTTTTTATCAAGTGTGATTATAAAACATACAATGAGTACATTTTTACCATTAGAAGCTGGTTATATTCACAGACTGCTGATACAGAACTGTGTTTAAACCCCTTATAAAAGTGGTTTTTGCATAATAGGACCTCTTGAAAACTTAAACTATGTGCGAAATATACAAGATAAAAACTCTAAAACGAATGGTGTTGTTAAAGCCAGTGTTTCTGTGGCTCCAACACTTGTATAATCACCTCAGTAATCAATCCTCATGTGATGAATGGCTACAGCTTAGCAGCTTGTATTGATTTCTGTAGCTCAAGATTGGCAATTGTCGTTTTGATCAAATGTGTGTTTTGTCTTCAGGCCAATTGGGGATAAGCCATCTAGAGGACGTGGAGGAGGACGAGGAATGGGCCGCGGGGGCCGAGGGCGAGGGATGGGACGCGGCGATGGTTTTGATTCCCGGGGGAAACGCGACTTTGACAGACACAGCGGCAATGATAAATCGTAAGTGTGTTGAATTCAAGACTAACAAATGCTTGAGTCTTGACTGGAGGATTACTAGGCATGGGCCGGTATAAGACTCTGACATGATAACCTTGGATAAAATATCACGGTATTATGATTACAGCTCTAAAATAGTTTCTGTTTAAATTTCTGACCACATATTGAATTGAACGCAATATATATTATTTTAAGAAACATAATATTTTGGAGCAGTAAACATGTCAGGCTAAATCAAGGGTGTCCAAACTCTGTCCTGGAGGGTTGGTGTCCTGCATATTTTAGTTCCAATCCCAATTAAACACACCTGAACCAGCTAATCAAGCACTTTCTAGGTATACTAGAAACATCCAGGGAGGTGCGTTGAAGGAAGTTAGAGCTAAACTATGCAGGACACAGGCCCTCCAGGACCGAGTTTGAACACCCCTGGGCTAAATAATTCCAATAAATCATTGGCCTCTGCTGACTTCATTAGTTTCAAAAACACTGATTTCTTTACATCTTGGAAAGCCATCAAACTGGTAAACCTTGAAAGCGGTTATCGTCCCATGCCTAGTCAAGAATAACAAATACTGACCTGTTTCACGAGTCTGACTGGAATATTATTAACGTTTAGTCGACAGAAAGGAGAGGAGAAGCGCAGTGGGAGCGGCTTGCACAACTGGGGCGGTGTGAAGGAAGAAACCAGGTAGGTGTGAAATGTGTTTAAGTTATTACTTGTGATGTTGCTTGACCAAAGAAATGTGATCCTGGACAACAAAGCAGCGTGGAATTATATTGGTCAATATGTTTGATTTTTATTGCATGCCAAAAGTCATTGAAATATTAAATGCAAATCGAGTTGCGTGAAGACATTTAGTCAATTTCCTATTATAAATGCATCAAAACTCAATTTTTGATTAGTATTGTGCATTAAGCAGTTAATCTGAACCACTTTATAGGTGATTTTCTCAATGTTTATATTTTTTAGATAGTTGTATCTCATAGTCAAATATTGTTGTACTGTTCTAACAAACCATATGTCATTGAAAACGTAAATATTTATTCAGCTTTCAGGCGACGTATAAATCTCAATAATAATAATAAGACACTGGTTTTGTGGTCCAGGGTCACAAATATAATGCACCTGATACACCTAAAGCACAGGTGTCAAAGCCAGTTCCTGAAGGACCAGAGCTCTGCACAGTTTAGTTCCAACCCTAATTAAACACACCTGATTAAACTGAGTGCTTTAGGCTTGTTTGATACCTACAGATAGGTGTGTTGAAGCAGGGCTGGAAATAAACTCTGCAGGGCTCAGGCCCTTGAGGAATTGACTTTGACATCCCTGACCTAAAGGGATAGTTCACTCAAAAATAAAAGCATAGTTGCTATTTACTCGCCCTCAAATGTTAAATCTTTGAGTTTCTTCTGTCGAACACTAAAGAAGATATTAAAGAAAGCTGTATCAATTGACTTCTATAGTAGGAAAACTAATATGGTAGTCAGTGGTTACAGGTTTTAGCATTCTTCAAAATATCTTTTTTTTTTTTTTTGGCCTTTATTAGATAGGACAGTAATGAGACAGGAAGCGAAGTGGGAGAGAAAGAGGGGGGTAGGGTTGGGAAATGTCCTCGAGCCGGGATTCGAACTCGGGACGCCCTGACATGCTACTCCAACATATGCCGGCGCGCTAACCACTAGTCTATTGCGCCGACCAAAATATCTTTTACTGTGTTCAACAGAAGAAAGAAACTCAAAGTGGTTTGGAAAGTCAAGGGTGACAGAATAAATTTTTTTGGGTGAACTATCCCTTTAAATAATGCAAAATAAAAGTCAGTATACTCACTACTTGGAAGTGTTAAGTTGACCGCACACACACACACACACACATTGCGAAATGCGGAAGTTTTTTCTTTCTATTCGGCGTGCTTTATTAGATTCCACAACACTCTCACCAGTCCTTACTCCTTATTTGCATCTAATACCCCAGTTTGTCACGGGGGCATGAATGAAATATTCATGAGTGAATGTGAAACTGCTGAACTGCAGTTAAAGTCACCCAAAATTACAGGAAACTCTTGCATGAAAGCACTTCACGTAAACACCTTAATTATATTATTGTCTATTAAGGCAAATAACTAGATTACAGATGTCCATGTAAGCGTAGTCAGTCGTGTCTTCGAAGTAAGTGAACGATCCAGAAGGACATCCTGCTGATTTGATTCAGAAGGGCACATCAGTCAGGTATACATCCGCGCTAAAATATGACGGTGAAAGTCATCATAGCTTGTGTAGAATAGACCCAGCTTCCAACCCTACTTTGAGAATAGATTAACGACGATATATATATTTTCTTCACCCAATAAGAGTCTCGCATTAACAGCCCACCACTAAAAAACATTGAGTTCACCACCACATACTTTATTCTTCATATGCTCACCTTTATAACTTTGTAAACCAATGAGAAAATTTGTCTCAAAACCAAATCCTTTTATCAAATAAAAGTATGTTCGCTTAACTTTAAATGCTTCAAAACTACTTTAAATTTAATTGTTAGTTCTTGATAAATTAAGTATTACTATTATTACTGTACTGATAAAGCATATGGACAGTACATTTATATTATACTAGATTTCTGAATTGTGAATTAGTGTAATCATTTCAATGGTTTCCCACATCTGATAATAGTGTGTGATTCATTTTGCAGTGAGCTTGATCAGTCTGCAGCACCTGAGCCTGTCCCTGAAGGTGAAGAACATGCCCCTGCCGACTCCGAAAACAAGTGAGCGTCAAGCAGAGATGAGTGTTAATGCAAAGACGTGAAAATGACTAAACTAAGCTCATGACATTTCTGCGTAGGGAAAATGAAGTAGAGGAGGTGAAGGAAGAGGGCCCAAAGGAGATGACCCTGGACGAGTGGAAGGCCATGCAAGACAAAGAACGGTCCAAAGTTGAGTTCAACATCCGCAAACCCAATGAGGGGAACGACGGTCAGTGGAAGAAGGGCTACGTACTGCACAAGTCAAAGAGCGAGGAAGTTGGCACGGTAGGTGAAGTATGTCAACATCTGTATTTATTTAGATATATATAGATGGATATATGATGAGTTTATTCAGACTCACTGATATTTGCTGTGTTTTCAGCGGCATGCTGGATCTGTGATTGAAGCTGGAGATGTTGATCCTGACTCATTCCACAAGGTATCTCTCCCAGTTTGTGTTTGAATTTGGAGTTGAACTTTAAGAAAATAGTGGTCACCGTTTTGCGTGTGCACAATATATCATCTAATAGGGCTGTGAACCTACCCTGGTCTCAGTTCAGTTCGGTTACGATTATCATGCCATCTATTTCGTTCAATTTGATGGCATTGTCAATGCACTGTGATTTCCATAAACAATTTGATATTTCACATAGCAACACTATTTCTTGTATTAAAATGTATAATTTATTAATATATTTATATATTATTTGTAATACAATATAGTCCTTTAACACAAGCAGTCAGATATATGAACTGTACCTTTAATTTTACCTGCTCAAACAAAACACTCTTATTGAATGCATCAAACAAAACTCAAGTACATGCACAGAAGACAACATGAGCATTTATAGCAAATGTAAATATTCTCCCACTTGCTTTTTGAGCATGTTGATCGAGTTCGTAAACGCCTACGATTGGTCATGCGCTCAACAGAAAAGGCTGCGATTGGCTCTTACGTTCTGGCGCTGTTCAACAAACAGTGACACGGACACTGATGTTAAATGACAGTGGCGATCAGCTGATCCATCTTAGACGGCGACGCCATGGAGAAAACTCGCTCTGCAGACACACTCTTGTCTGGATCCACAAGTAATACTATTGTAGTAACAGCTGAGAGAGGAGATAAAACGTTACCTCACGAACACGCCAGCAGGTTAAAGGGGCCACAGAGAGTGAGAGAGAGTTTTGCGCCTCCATTGGAAATTACAAACTTAAGGCTGATTTATACTTCTGTGTCAAGCACACGTGTATGGACCGGCGCAACCTTCGTGTGGTTACAGACCCCTGGCCACGGCTGACGATGACACGCACCTCTCAAAAACTGTAGCTACACGTCGCAACAACGCGTAGCGCAAGCTCTGTGATTGGTCGGATTGGTAGCTGTGACCAGTGTGGGCGGCACTGAGAGCCACATGAACCCGATGGAGCGAGTGTTTACAAGTGTTGAGTCCCGTGAAGGAGCTCTAGATGCAAACTGTTGTTTTGTGTTTACCTTATGATTAAAGTTGTTGCACGTCTGCTGGTTCCCACTTCTAAATGAGCGAGTTTTAGCTACTTCTACATTAAGGTAGCGCTCAGAAAAAAAACAAAACGCTCGCAAAGAAACCCGACACAGAGGAACATAAAAACCCTCTGCCAGCTAGCTTTTCAGAAGTGTAACACAAACAGCACGCTGAAGTATAAATGCATGACTACACGCAAGGCAGACCCTGTGGGTGATGCTGATCACTCGACACAGAAGTATAAATCAGCCTTTACACCCTAAGCTTATTGCCATTCATTTCAAGGCGCACACTCAGCAGCCAAACTTAATACAACTATACTTTTTTATCGTTATTAACAATGGTGTTTGGTCAATAAATGCCGATACTATGGCCCAGCCCTAGGTTAAACTTTGCATGTGTTCTGAACTGTTTCCTGGTTAATTCTAATCCCAACTCGACATTTGACTATTGCAGATTCGCACATTGTGATATCGATTCTAAACAATATATAGCGCATCCCTAAATTGCAGTTTCGAAATCTACATTATAATGTTGTCCTGTAATTAGGCTAGTTCTGATATATGACTCTAAATGCTAGGTGAACCACGAGTCTGCAAATCAAATCCCTTGTTATCTTTTATTTTTAACTCCATATTGAGGAGGATTGTTTTCATAATATGTGTTTCACATGCAAACAATTTCGTAGCTGAATTTCTCCTAGCCTGAAGTTGATCCCATTAAATATTTTGTTAAAGGCTGAAGAAGGTGGCGATCACCACTTCCGTAAGCCAGCCAATGACATCACCTCGCAGCTGGAGATCAACTTTGGAGATCTTGGTCGGCCTGGACGCGGGCGCGGAGGCTCTCGCGGGGGACGTGGAGGTCGCGGTGGTGGTGGTGGTGGTGGTGGCGAAGGCAGGGGACGACCAAGCCGAGGCGGAGGCAGATCTGAGAAGGTAAATGACCTGCAATGCACCAATTCCCTATCATTCCAATCCAAATTTCATACATTGAGTGTTAGTACAGGGTGTCCACGGATCCTTAAAGGTGCAGTGAAATTTAAATTTAGGTTTTTATTATGTCAGTGTTGTTAGTTTTTAGGATATCTATAAGTTAGTGTGGGACAAAACCATGACAAACATTTGCAGTTAGAAGACTGATATAAACATGGAAAGCTTGTAGTTTGTCACTTCCACCTAAATGGATCAATGTTTTTTATTGTCACGTCACCTCATTTCAGTTTCTCATCAAATCTTCTGACCAATCAAATGCTCTTTAGTATCTGACATGCCCCGCCCCCTTCTGAAGTTTTTTTTTGTGCTGAAAGTGTAACGTTTCGAGCACACCGGCTCTTCATCAGGCACTATTTAACGCAGCATGTTGCTCTTTTTATACACTTCCAGATCACATGATCTCATACATTATTTTCTTTCATGTTTAATTAGTTGTTTGGGTAAATATTTTTGGCTATTATACTGTTATACTCTGTTATGTTTTTCTTTATTTGTGATGTATTATTAGAATTTGTTTTTGTATTTTCATTTTTGAATATGCAAGTTGTGTAGTTTACTAATGTGTAGGTAATGTACACTACCTGACAAAAGTGGAACTCGCATGGAGCCAAGATTCTCATAGAAATCAGTCAAGTTTGGTGAAGGAAAAATCATGGTTTGGGGTTACATTCAGTATGGGGGTGTGCGAGAGATCTGCAGAGTGGATGGCAACATCAACAGCCTGAGGTATCAAGACATTTGTGCTGCCCATTACATTACAAACCACAGGAGAGGGACAATTCTTCAGCAGGATAGCGCTCCTTCTCATACTTCAGCCTCAACATCAGAGTTCCTGAAAGTAAAGGTCAATGTGCTCCAGGATTGGCCAGCCCAGTCACCAGACATGAATATTATTAAGCACGTCTGGGGTACAATGAATGAGGAGGCATTGAAGATGAAACCAAAGAATCTTGATGAACTTCTGGGAGTCCTGCAAGAACGCTTTCTTTGCCATTCCTGATGACTTTATTAATAAGTGATTTGAGTCTGATGATGTATGGATTCAGTCCTCCAAGCTCATGATGGAGTCAGACACAATATTCATTCTGTTTCCACTGCAGCATGACTTTATATTCTATACTGGACATTATTTCTGTTCTGTGACAAGACTTTTGTCTAAGCACAGTCAGACCTTACTGTCCTAATGAAATCATTCAAAACCAAGGCATGATCAGATTTTATTTTGGTACAATAAGCCTAATCTAGAGGCCTTTGCCTTTCATATAAGCCACTTCTGATACCAAATGATCAACCAGAAGTCAAGTTATTATTTAATGTTCCTAAAACTTAGATGGGCGACAAGTCTTATGTCAGGTAGTGTATGTGATCCGGAAGTGTATAAAAAGAGCAACATGAATACTGTCTGATGTGTGCTTGTAACGTTAAACGCTATGTGCTAGCCTTTTTAATTAAATAAATAGTTATTTCTGGAGCTTTGGTGTTGCCGTCTTCATAAATGATCATCAGATATTGTCCTACCTGCTTTTATCCTGCGTGATCCTGAGCTTTGTCGTATTTTTAACAGGGTGGAGGCGTTTCCGTTCCCAACGTGGACGATCCCGAGGCTTTTCCAGCTCTGGCTTAAACCCGCAGACACCCAAACCTTCTCTCCTCTTCAAACGCTTGCATGCTTATGGATTGTTCGACCATAGAAACCAGAAAAGTGAGACTGTCATCCGTACATACACTGAGAACTGACTTTTACCTGCGGAAACAAACGAGAAAAACACAAAGGACTTCTTCTTACACTGAAGCAAATTCTGGGTAGAGGTTTTGTATTTAGAGACACGATAGCAGGGATGTTCATACAGTATTTTATTTTTTTGTTGTTGGTTTTTTTCTCCTTATTTCTTTCCCCCCAGAGATTATGCATTCGCCATAAATATTTTTTTATCGCTGCTTGAATGTATGCATTTTCCAGATAGACTTTTGAAGTGTGTTGTGAACGCTTCAGGCTTTCCCCCCGTGTAAATTGAGTTTTTATTTCTCTCTCGATGGCTCTACCAAAAGCAGAACGTTTTTTTTTTTTTTGTTCGTTTGTTTTTTCTCTCCACCGAGTGAGAATGCGTGATGATTTTACTATTAACATATACATATATATATACATGCGTAATGTATATTTGACTATTTTAAATGTTTCGAAAGAAGGTCAAGCTCACCCTCCTGTTGTTTGGATTTGATTTAGATTTTGACCGTAGCAAGAAGCAAATGTGTCGTCTTGATCTTGCTTTGGTGTTTATTTTATTTCCGTCATCCTCTGCTCGACCTGTGATGATCTATTAGTATGCTTAGTTCTTCCTTATCATCATCTTGTTGAAGCACCCGGGAGATCCAGGCTGGTCCTTTTTAATCATACAAGTTCATCTCTTAGGACCGCTTCTTTCTGAACTGTATATGTGGGTGACGTGTCTGTGTGTGTTAGGGTTGTCGCAATACTAAAATTCGGTACCAAACGATACTGACATGAGCGTTGATTTGCCATGGTGTTGACATGCTCAACAGAAATGACTGTGATTGGCCATGAAGGTCATCAGTTCACCGAACTCACCTCTGTTTACCGAGTTTAACCACAGATACAGGGACACTGGAGCATTTTAAAGCCGCGATTCATCAGCGGATCGCTCATATACCAGCTTATAGACAAACCAGGTGATCTTCGCGCTTTAAAACGCTCCAGTTTCCCTGTATCTGTGGCACACTCAGTAAACAGAGGTGAGTTCGGTGAACTGATGACCTTCACAGCCAATCACAGTCATTTCTGTTGAGCTTGTGAATGCAATGGCCAATCAGCGCTGTTTAAGAACGTGCTCAAATGTTAGCGGGAAATGGATGTTTTTAAAACATCAGCATCGATTGGTACCGAATTCAAGTATTGTGACACCTCTAGTGTGTGTGTATGTGTGAGAGAGAGAGATATAAATCTGTTTTAAAATTCATCTGCCGTTATTTTCCTGAGTTTCGATTGTAAACTTATTATTATTATTTAGTTTTCTCTCTAGCTAAGGTTGTTGACATATCTTTGCACTTAGATTTTTATGGTGACGAGCTCCTCAAGCACGTGGTCTGTCGGCATCATTTGTTTTTATTTTTTATTATTCCTTCCGTGCTGTGTTTTTTATTTTTTAATGATTACTAAGATGGCACTACTGCTCGCGTGTGTGTGTGTGTGTGTGTGTGTGTTTTTGTTTTTTTTTCTGAAATGTTGTGTAATTCAGGGTGGGACAACAATGTGCGCTGCGAAAAAAGAAGAAAAGTTGGATCCAGCTTATGTATGTGAAACTTAGCAAGACCTCCGAGTGTGATGGCTGATGTTCTCTGTATTCATAGGAGGAGGGACAATAAAATGGACGACGACACTAGATTTGAGTCCACGCGTCCACTTTTGTCTTTGTTGGTCTCTTCAAACATGTTTAGTCTGTGTTACATCTGATCTCACAATTCAACCTGCAATTAGAGGCATACAAGATCTGAGTGTTATATTAGATCGCAACTTCACTTTTCTATCTCCTGTCTCACATAAACCGCCTTCTT
Source organism: Danio kyathit (assembly GCA_903798195.1). Lineage (NCBI taxonomy): Eukaryota > Metazoa > Chordata > Actinopteri > Cypriniformes > Danionidae > Danio > Danio kyathit. The sequence goes on along the minus strand of LR812520.1, from coordinate 3,959,005 downwards.
TCATCTGAGAAATACAGCTAAGCTACGAAGTATGCTATCTATCTCAGATGCAGAACGGCTGGTTCATGCTTTTATGACCTCGAGGGTGGATTACTGTAATGCTCTGTTCGCCCAACATCCTCCATTAAAAAACTTCAGTTAGTGCAAAATCAGCTGCAGGTCTAGAAAGGAGGATCATATCACTCCAATTCAATCCTCCTTAAGCCTGGTTTATACTTCTGCGTCAAGTGATCGCCGTAACCCACGGCGCAAGCCTCACGCGTAGTCGTGCATTTATACTTGTGCGCGCTGTTTCTGTTTCTCTGCAATACACTTCCGAAACGCTAGCTGGCAGTAGGTGTTTATGTTTCTCTGTGTCGAGTTTCTTCGCTGGTGTTTTGTTTTTCCTGAACACTTCCTTAATGTACAAGTGGCTCAAACTCGTTTATTTTGAGGTGGGAACCGACGGACGTGGAACAACTTTAATCATGAGGTAAACACAAAACAACAGTCTCCATCCAGAGCTCCTTCATGGGACTCCACACTTGTAAACACTCGCTGCATCGGGCGCGCGGCTCTCACCTCCGCCCACACTCGTCAGCGCTACCAAGCCGACCAATCACAGAGCTTTCGCTACGCGTTACATTTTTTGAGAGGTGCACGTCAACGACGCCGACGGCCACGGCGAGAGGCTATGTGTCCACGTGTTGGCTGCGCCGTAGCATACGCGTGCGCTTGACGCAGAAGTATAAATCGGCCTTCACACTGGCTAATTTTTTTATTGAAGCAAAAGCACACTTGAACCCAACACTGGTTCAAATATGGACAAACCCAGTGGTTGACTGCACATCTATTCTGCTGGATAAACGTTTAGTCTGTTATCATCCAGTTTTACACTCTAAAAATTGTATTTATATTTCATTTGAAAAGTAATTGATCAAAATGGTACTAAATCTAATTGAACAAATACTAACTAACCCAATGTAATGTTCTTATTAAATCAAAAGGACACTTAAACCCAACACTGGGTCAAATATGGGCAAATCAAACAGCTGACTGCACATGTATTCTACTGGATAAATGGCATTTGTTTAATTTGGTTCTTGTTCACTTTTACACCATTTTTTAAACTTAATTTAATAACTAATGACAAATAATAATAATTTATTTTACAGAATAAACTGAATTGTTTCCCATGATGATCCATACTACAGTAAAGCACTTGAATTAATATGGTGTGGTAATACTACAGTAATGTATAAAAAGCAACAACCATATACATTCACCGGCCACTTTATTAGGTACACCTTACTAGAACCAGGTTGGACTCCCTATTGCCTTCAGAACTGCCTTAACCCTTTGTGGCATAGATTCAACAAGGTACTGGAAATATTCCTCAGAAATTTTGCCCCATATTGACATGATAGCATCACGCAGTTGCTGCAGATTTGTCGGCTGCACATCCATGATGCCAATCTCCCATTCCACCACATCCCAAAGGTGCTCTATTGGATTGAATATTGGTGATTGAAACTGTGGAGACCATTTGTGTACAGTGAACTCATTGTCATGTTCAAGAAACCCGTCTGTGATGATTCACGCTTTATGACATGGTGCGTTATACTGTAGCCATCAGAAGATGAGTACACTGTGGTCATAAAGGGATGGACATGGTCAGCAACAATACTCAAGTAGGCTGTGGCGTTGACACGATGCTCAATTGGTGCTGTTCTTAGCTGACAGGAGTTGCTATAGTAGTTGTGTGTTCAGAGATGCTCTTCTGCAGACCTCAGTTGTAACGAGTGGCTATTTGAGTTAACCAGTCTGGCCATTCTCCTCTGACTTCTGACATCAACAAGGCATTTGTGCCCACAGAACTGCCGCTCACTGGATATTTCCTCTTCAGACCATTCTCTGTAAACCCTAGAGATGGTTGTGGGTGAAAATCCCAGTAGATCAGCAGTTTCTAAAATACGTCTGGCATCAACAACCATGCCACGTTTAACATCACTTAAATCACCTTTCTTCCCCATTCTGATGCTCGCTTTGAACTGCAGCAGATCGTCTTGACCATGTCTACATGCCTAAATGCATTGAGTTGCTGCCATGTGACTAGCTGAATAGAAATTGCGTTGAGCAGTTAGACAGGTGTACCTAATAAAGTGGCCAGTGTGGCTATATATACACACACACACACATATATATATACACATATATATATATATATATATATATAATGTCTATGTGTGGGCAATTCCAGCATTATGGATGTGACATTTGCAGTAAAAACTCAAAACATAAATCCACATAGAAAGTAGATGTTAACATTACAGGCAGTGCAGAATTATTAGGCAAATGAGTATTTTGACCACATCATCCTCTTTATGTATGTTGTCTTACTCCAAGCTGTATAGGCTCGAAAGCCTACTACCAATTAAGCATATTAGGTGATGTGCATCTCTGTAATGAGAAGAGGTGTGGTCTAATGACATCAACACCCTATATCAGGTGTGCATAATTATTAGGCAACTTCCTTTCCTTTGGCAAAATGGGTCAAAAGAAGGACTTGACAGGCTCCGAAAAGTCAAAAATAGTGAGATATCTTGCAGAGGGATGCAGCACTCTTAAAATTGCCAAGCTTCTGAAGCGTGATCATCCAACAATCAAGCGTTTCATTCAAAATAGTCAACAGGGTCGCAAGAAGCGTGTGGAAAAACCAAGGCGCAAAATAAACTGCCCATGAACTGAGAAAAGTCAAGAGTGCAGCTGCCAAGATGCCACTTGCCACCAGTTTTGCCATATTTCAGAGCTGCAACATCACTGGAGTGCCCAAAAGCACAAGGTGTGCAATACTCAGAGACATGGCCAAGGTAAGAAAGGCTGAAAAACGACCACCACTGAACAAGACACACAAGCTGAAACGTCAAGACTGGGCCAAGAAATATCTCAAGACTGATTTTTCTAAGGTTTTATGGACTGATGAAATGAGAGTGAGTCTTGATGGGCCCGTGGCTGGATCGGTAAAGGGCAGAGAGCTCCAGTCCGACTCAGATGCCAGCAAGGTGGAGGTGGAGTACTGGTTTGGGCTGGTATCATCAAAGATGAGCTTGTGGGGCCTTTTCGTGTTGAGGATGGAGTCAAGCTCAACTCCCAGTCCTACTGCCAGTTTCTGGAAGACACCTTCAAGCAGTGGTACAGGAAGAAGTCTGCATCCTTCAAGAAAAACATGATTTTCATGCAGGACAATGCTCCATCACACGCGTCCAAGTACTCCACAGCGTGGCTGGCAAGAAAGGGTCTAAAAGAAGAAAAACTAATGACATGGCTTCCTTGTTCACCTGACTGAACCCCATAGAGAACCTGTGGTTCATCATCAAATGTGAGATTTACAAGAAGGGAAAACAGTACACCTCTCTGAACAGTGTCTGGGAGGCTGTGGTTGCTGCTGCACGCAATGTTGATGGTGAACAGATCAAAACACTGACAGAATCCATGGATGGCAGGCTTTTGAGTGTCCTTGCAAAGAAAGGTGGCTATATTGGTCACTGATTTGTTTTTGTTTTGTTTTTGAATGTCAGAAATGTATATTTGTGAATGTTGAGATGTTATATTGGTTTCACTGGTGAAAATAAATCATTGAAATGGGTATATATTTGTTTTTTGTTAAGTTGCCTAATAATTCTGCACAGTAATAGTCACCTGCACACGCAGATATCCTCCTAAAATAGCTCAAACTAAAAACAAACTAAGAACTACTTCCAAAAATATTCAGCTTTGATATTAATGAGTTTTTTGGGTTCATTGAGAACATGGTTGTTGTTCAATAATAAAATTAATCCTCAAAAATACAACTTGCCTAATATATATATATATATATATATATATATATATATATATATATATATATATATATATATATATATATATATATATATATATATCGATTTGTCATGTTGATAAAAAATATTTATAAACTCAGTCATAACTCATTAAGGAGGTTGAATTCAGCAACTTTCTTCAAAGATGTTTCCCACTTAGCCACACAAACGAATAAATTAATCTTAAAATAACTATTGACTAAAAACTGTCGCTTTAATTTTGTCCATCCATGCAACAACGATTCAGGTTTTCTACAGCCTGTAAATCGGTTATAAGGATTCTTACTTCCGGCTGGAGTCTTCAGTGATTTAAAGGGATAGTTTACCCCCAAAATTAAATTCCCTCGTCATTTACTCTCACTCAAATGATTCTACACTTTTATGAATCATCTACTTGTTCCAAACCAGCTTGACTGACTTCCGCTGAACACAAATAAAGATATAATGAATAAAAAATAATACCCATAGACTTCCATAGTATTGTTTGTTCCCTACTATGGCCGTCAATGGCTGCTTTTTTCAATTATTTTTCTGAATTTCTCGATTTGGGTTCAACAGAAGAAAGTAAAGGTGACTTGGATCCAAGTAGGGGATTAATTAATTAGTGAATGAATAAAGGCAGAATTGTAACTTCTGTGTGAACTATCCCTTTAAGCCCAGCCGTCGTGTGGGAGTGTGGTCACGCTTATACACTGCAGCTGTAAAAATGGCGGATTGACTGTTTGCGTTATAAACTTCAGGTAAGATTTCAAAAAGGCGAACCCCATTCAAATAAGCATATATTACAAAGGCTGCAGGAAATCTGATGTAATCAATATTTAGTATTAACGCTAATTAATTAAGTTTAAAAACAGAATAATTCGCTGTTGTTTGCTAATTCGTCGTAACTTACCTGTTATCAGTTTATCGGAGCGTCGTTTGTTTTCCTCACCTGTTGTTTTCCGTTTTGAGGTAAGTGTTGTAAAATGGCGCGAATTTAATTCAACCCACACACACAAAAACGTTTAGATAACCTAGACTTTTATATTTTATATAGTTTTACGAGCACACGGTAGAATGAAATGAAACCAAAAGTAGATTCGACTGGTCATGAGATCTAAACTAGTTGGACTGAATGTTTAACTTCTTTACTTTGGCTTATCAGTGTGTGCATATTTAATTGTTATGACCCTAATAAAAAGGAAAACGCATAAAAATCCGTTCAACATCTAAATCACTAACGTTACTGACTCTAGACCAGGGGATGTCCAAACTCGGTCCTGGAGGGCCGGTGACCTGCAGAGTTTAGCTCCAACTTGCTTCAACACACCTGCTAGGAAGTTTCTAGTATATCTAATAAGAGCTTGATTAGCCGGTACAGGTGTGTTTGATTAGGGTTAGAGCTAAACTCTTCAGGACACCGGCCCTCCAGGACCGAGTTTGCACACCCCTGCCCTAGACCATTAGACGGTGTATAATAGATAGCTAAACGCCTCATGAATGATGTAATAGAAGCGGACTATGAGGCTTCCAGCTATCTATTATACACTGTCTATAGTTTAACATGTTTTACAACATTTCTGACAAGCTTTAAAGTGATAGTTCTCAATTTCCTCACACTCAGATGGTTATAAACTTGTATGAATCTGTATTCTGTTGAACACAAAACCAGATAATCTGAAAAATATTGGTGAAAAGCAGCCAGTGACATCAATAGTAGAAACAAAAAATACTGTTGAAGTCAACTAAACATTCTCCAGTATTTCTTCAACAGAAGAAAGAAACTCAGAGGTTTAGAACAAGTACAGCAATGGTCTCAAACTCAATTCCTGGTGGGCCACAGCTCTGCACAGTTTAGCTCCAACCCACCTCCATCTCACACCTGCTTAATAGTCACTAGTAGTGTTGAATGCCTTTAGTTGGATCAGCTGTGTTAGATTGGGATTGGAGCAAAACCCTGCAGAGCTGCGGCCTTTCAGGAATTGAGTTTGAGACCTCTGAAGTAAAAGAATGAGTAAATAAATATACTTTTGCTTTAAATGTTGTTTTTTCTTCTTTTCCCAGAGCCAAAATGAGTGATCCTCTCTTCCACCCACTCACCGTCATATGTGCGGGATCCTGCTTCGCCTTCTCTGGACTCTTTTATAAACTATATTCAGATAAAAGGCTAGAATTACAGAAGCTGAAGGTAATGATTTCCATATCACTGCTGGGAAGATAAAGTTCATGTAACATTTCCAACATTTGCTAGTTTCCTCCATTTCGCAGGAGATCCCAAACTTTCAACCAGACCATCATCTGCTCAGAATTCTGAATGCATCGTCCAACAAGAGACTTCATTATGTTGCTGTAGAAGGTAAATAAAACATAACCCCTACTAAGACGTATTTTATATTTATACATGTATATAATATACCTCATACCTTGCAGGACTGGTGCAGGCCGTTGGAGAGCCCATTTCCAGCCAGTATGTGCCACGCTGTCACGGTGTCATTCAGAAGATTACTGTGCATGAACACTGGAAATACTGGAACTCTCTTCTTAAGTCATGGTAATGACCTTCATGTCATTCTAATCCATGAATTAAACATTTTAGATGAAATCCGGGAGCTCTCTCATCCTCCACAGACAGTAATGGTCCCAAGAAGAATATATATATATATATATATATATATATATACATACAGCGCTGTCTGCTGTTAAACAAAGGCCTAGAGCACTGTGTACAGTTAAACACTAGCCTAGAGCGCCTAGTGTTAAAAAATAGCCTAGAGCACCGTCTGCAGTTTAAACACTAGCCTAGAGCGCCATCTGCTGTTAGAAACTAGCCTAGAGCAGCGGCTGCAGTTTAAACACTAGCCTAGAGCGCCGTCTGCTGTTGAACACTAGCCTAGATGATACTGTTAAAAGCAAACCTAGAGCGCCGGCTGCAATTTAAACTAGCCTAGAGCGCCGTCTGCTGTTAAACACTAGCCTAGAGCGCCGTCTGCTGTTAAAATTTATCCTAGACACCGTCTGCTGTTAATAACTAGCCCAAAACGCAGTTAAAAACTAGCTTAGGGCGCCGTCTGCAGTTAAAAACTAGCCTAGGGCGCTGTCTGCTGTTAATAACTAGCCTAGAGCGCCGTCTGCTGTTTAAAAACTAGCCTAGAGCGCCGGCTGCAATTTAAACACTAGCCTAGAGCGCCGTCTGCTGTTGAAAACTAGCCTAGAGCGCAGTCTGCTGTTAAACACTAGCCTAGAGCGCCGTCTGCTGTTAAACACTAGCCTAGAGCGCCTTCTGCTGTTAAAAACTAGCCTAGAGCGCCGTCTGCTGTTAAAAACTAGCCTAGAGCGCCGGCTGCAATTTAAACACTAGCCTAGAGCACCGTCTGCTGTTAAAAAGTAGCCTAGAGCGCCGTCTGCAGTTAAAAACTAGCCTAGAGCGCCATCTGCTGTTAAAAACTAGCCTAGAGCGCCGTCTGCTGTTAATAACTAGCCTAGAGCGCCATCTGCTGTTTAAAAACTAGCCTAGAGCGCAGTCTGCCGTTAAAAACTAGCCTAGAGCACCGTCTGCAGTTAAAAACTAGCATAGAGCATCATCTGCTATTATACACTAGCCTAGAGCGCCGTCTGCAGTTAAAAACTAGCCTAGAGCGTCGTCTGCTATTCCACACTAGCCTAGAGCGTCGTCTGCTATTCCACACTAGCCTAGAGCGCCGTCTGCACTTAAAAACTATGCTCGGAATCAAAGATAATTTCTGATTTTTATGTATTATAAACCATGTGTGTATGTTGTTATCTATGCATTACAAACCATTCCACACAGGGTCTCCAAAAAAGTGAACAAGCAGCAGACCACCAACACGGTGCCCTTTACATTGGTAGAGCCCGGCTCATTCATCAGCGATGTGTGTGTGCGCGTGGACTCTCCTCTGGAAGCGTCCGGTGATTTCCTCCAGCAGGTCCACAGACGGGTCCGGAGCGCTAAAGAGGGCCTGATGGACGCCGTTTTGGGGGAATTAAGCGGAGAAAAGCCCATAGCTCTGGAGGAGCGAGAGGATCTGCTGCGGGTGGGAGTCCCGCTCACTGCATTCGGAGAGCTGGTCCTGGAGCAGGAGAAAATCATGAGGATACAACCGCCCAAAGATGGCCGCAGCTTCGTCCTGATCCCCAGCGATTATAACAGCTTCATGCAGCGACACCAGAACAGCGCCAACATGTGGAAAGGGCTCACGGTGCTGTTTGGGGTCACAGGGTCTACACTGCTAGCGGGATTCATCCACGCTGGTCTTAAAGATAGAAAAACTAGCTGAATCACTCAGGGAAAGATCGCATTATTTGAATATCATACACATTTGGAGTTTTACCAGTGTATTTCTCAAGCCTTGCACACTCTGAATGATCTTTAGCTTTTTTTTAATGAATAATGTCAAATCGCTTCTTGAGAAATTGATTAAGATTTGAAGTGGATCAAAAAAAGTTTGTAAAAATTGTCGACGAACATGTATTAAAAGCTATTCACAATTCATAAGCGTTCATGTGTAATTGAATTACTGTAATATTTAAAGACACAGAGAGCCAAGTTACATACTGTATATATAAATGGTTTATTATCAACCATTTAGAGATGGCAAAACTAGCTGAATGAGTCAGAAAAAGATTGGATTATTGGAAAATCATACACGCATGCAGTTTTACCACAGTATTTCTCAAGCCTTGCACACTCTGAATGATATTTAGCTCTTTTTATGAAAAATGTCAATTCACTTCTTAAATTAGCGACATCTGCTGTTAAAATCTAGCCTAGGGCGACATCTGCTGTTGAAAACTAGCCTAGAACGCCGTCTGCTGTTAAAAACTAGCCTAGAGCGCCATCTGCTGTTAAAAATTTGCCTAGAGCGCCGTCTGTTGTTAAAAACTAGCCTAGAGCGCCGTCTGCTGTTAAAAACTAGCCTAGAGCAACATCTGCTGTTAAAAACTAGCCTAGAGCGACATCTGCTGTTAATAACTAGCCTAGAGCGACATCTGCTGTTAATAACTAGCCTAGAGCGCCGTCTGCGGTTATAATCTAGCCTAGAGCGACATCTGCTGTTAAAAACTAGCCTAGAGCACCGTCTGCTGTTAATAACTAGCATAGAGCGCTGTCTGCTGTTATAATCTAGTCTAGAGCGCCATCTGCTGTTAAAATCTAGCCTATAGCGACATCTGCTGTTAAAATCTAGCCTAAGGCGACATTTGCTGTTGAAAACTAGCCTAGAACGCCGTCTGCTGTTAAAAATTTGCCTAGAGCGCCGTCTGTTGTTAAAACTAGGCTAGAGCGCCGTCTGCTGTTAAAAACTAGCCTAGAGCAACATCTGCTGTTAAAAACTAGCCTAGAGCGACATCTGCTGTTAATAACTAGCCTAGAGCGACATCTGCTGTTAATAACTAGCCTAGAGCGCTGTCTGCGGTTATAATCTAGCCTAGAGCGACATCTGCTGTTAAAAACTAGCCTAGAGCAACATCTGCTGTTAAAAACTAGCCTAGAGCACCGTCTGCTGTTAATAACTAGCATAGAGCGCTGTCTGCTGTTATAATCTAGCCTAGAGCGCCATCTGCTGTTAAAATCTAGCCTATAGCGACATCTGCTGTTAAAATCTAGCCTAGGGCGACATCTGCTGTTGAAAACTAGCCTAGAACGCCGTCTGCTGTTAAAAACTAGCCTAGAGCGCCGTCTACTGTTAAAAATTTGCCTAGAGCGCCGTCTGTTGTTAAAAACTAGCCTAGAGCGACATCGGCTGTTAAAAACTAGCCTAGAGCACAGTCTACTGTTAAAAACTAGTCTAGAGCGCCGTCTGTTGTTAAAAACTAGCCTAGAGCGACATCTGCTGTTAAAAACTAGCCTAGAGCACCATCTGTTTTTAAAAACTAGCCTAGAGCGACATCCGCTGTTGAAATCTAGCCTAGAGCGACATCTGCTGTTAAAAACTAGCCTAGAGTGCCGTCTGCTGTTAAAAAGTAGCCTAGAGCGCCGCCTGCTATCAAAAACTAGCCTAGAGCGCCATCTGCTGTTGAAAACTAGCCTAGAGCGCCATCTGCTGTTAAAAACTAGCCTAGAGCGCCGTCTGCTGTTAAAATCTAACCTAGAGCGCCGTCTGCTGTTAAAATCTAACCTAGAGCAACATCTGCTGTTAAAATCTTGCCTAGAGCGACATCTGCTGTTGAAAACTAGCCTAGAGCGACATCTGCTGTTGAAAACTAGCCTAGAGCGACATCTGCTGTTGAAAACTAGCCTAGAGCGCCGTCTGCTGTTAAAATCTAGTCTAGAGCGACATCTGATGTTGAAAACTAGCCTAGAGCGACATCTGCTGTTAAAAACTAGCCTAGAGCAACATCTGCTGTTGAAAACTAGGCTAGAACGCCGTCTGCTGTTAAAATCTAGCTTAGAGCGCCATCTAGTCTTAAACTAGCTAGATCAGTCAGGAAAAGATCTGATTGAGCGTTGGACATTTAAAATTAATCGCATTTTACTAGTGTATTTCTCAAGCCTTGCACACTCCGAATGATCTTTAGCTTTTTTTCATTGTCCCAAGGCAAGAACGGGTGTTGATGAATAGTTTTACGATAACTTTGATAAAAAGGGTTTTTTGATCCACTTCAAATGTTGACGAATGTATTAAAAGCCATTCATAAGCGTTTGTGTTTAATTGAATTACAGTGGTCCCTCGCTATAACGCGATTCACCTTTCGCAGCCTTGCAGTTTGGCTGATTTTTTTAGTGCAATTTGATTGGCTGTAGACCATTGTCAATCAATCTCCTCCGTGTCTCCTGTACAGTACAGAATGCATTCAGCTTGCCACATTAACATGAATCTTCGATCGCTAGCAGTCTGAGATCCAACAAGGATACAAAAAGGGTTGTAACTGTCTGCAACAAGAACATCGTAAAGGGGTCACACACCGGATGCGCCACACCACGCGTTTCAGAATTGTAAACATAGGTTTATATCAGGGTATGCACACCGGCTGTCTGCGGTTCCCAGCTATGACTCAGGACACTTCATATTTCTTCCACGCCATCTGAATAATTCATTTTAAATAACATGTGAATGTGCGCCTCCGGTGTGCGTTACTTTCAACTGTCATGTGCATGGCACATCCGGTGTGTGACCCCCTTAAGGATGGAGTCTGCTTTAGTTTTGTGGATCAGTGACTCCAGGATAAAGAACATTACGCTGGATGCCAACATCATCCGCACAAAAGCTAAAAAGCTTTATGAGCCGTTTGTTGACAGCGATGAATGTTTTTGGTTTTGATCTTTGGTTTCATTCTATAATACTGAACTTATTTTTCAACAAAAGGTTTAACTTTTGAGAGATTAAACAAGAGAGAAAAGTGTGAAAATGTTAACGTCTGTCTGAGGAAAGTGTATAACACGTGTAGTGAGAGGTTTTACAGCCTTCTATAATAATTGTGAAAAATAAAGCTGACTACGCGGATTTCACCTATTGCGAGTTATTTTTAGAACATAACTCCTGCGAGTAACGAGGGACCACTGACTGTACTGTAATGCTTAAAGACAGAGCCAAATTACCTACTGTATATATGAATAGTTTATCATCAAAATGATCTGTCAATAGATTTTTTTAGATTTGATAACAGTAATCATTTTCACCACGTTTTGTTATGTGATGTTGTTTATCAAGTAATTAAAGCCAATGGGAACTGATGATGTTGTTTAGTTCTGTCATAAATTACTTTTTTTATATGATAATAATAATATTTGCTGTGCTTTTATCACACGATATTATTTAAAGGTAGAATATTTTGGAAAATGCAAATTTTTAATTTAATCAATGACAGCCAATGGGGACTAAAGCTACTTTTTTGTATTCTGTAGAAAAAAAAAGCTAATAAATTTAGTTATGTGAGGGAAGTTATTGGCTGCTCATTTGCACAACAACAGCTTTATGTAGGCCTAAAAACACAAACATTCCAGACTGGAGTCAGTTTTTTGGTAAATTCACCATGTTCATCTCTGCAAAATCGACAAAAATGAGATGTAATGAAAGCTGTGATGTCATAAACTGTTTTAATGTTCATTTTGTCTTTGCTTTAAGTAAACTGAAGTATGAATAAATATCAGTTTTCACATCTCCTGTGTGTCTTGTCTTCATTGGCCATCAAATATTCAGCAAAATAAACCACCCATTCTGTTTTGCAGGCTTTAAAGTGTATCGTTGAGCGTCTGAAGTGTTGTAAATCTCACTCATGATGGTTTATGTTTATTCATCTTCATCTGATGACTCCTCAGCCTCCTCCAGCCACTTAATAAACTTCAGGAGCTGCGGACAGACACAAAATAATAGACAACAGTTACCAAAATTAGCCTGGCTTTTCAGTAAGCTTGGTTTATGGAGGTTCTTTCTCCCATCTACTTCCTTTGCATGCTTTGTTTAGATTTGTCTCCACCTTTTGCCACTGCCCCCTCCTAAAACATATAATAGACAGAACGACTATGTCTCATTTTGGACTGTACGCCCCATTCATGCGAGGCTTCAGCGTCAACGCTTGACAGAGGGCGTGTATGAAGTTGGGGCTGACGCGATCGTCATAGCAGCGTCAGCCAATGAAATTAGTCAGCAATAGGCCACTGTTGGAGCCGGTGTATTTGCATACAGCGATCTGATTGGCTGACGCTTCCGTCGGCGCTTGAAAAGTTGAGCAAGTCCCAACTTCTGCAGCGAGCAACGCCTCTGAAGCGGCGCAGACGGATCCACAATGCAGTTCGGCAACGCCTGACGTCACCCATTCAAAGTGAATGGGAAGCGTTGAAGCTGACGCCCCGTGTGAATGGGGTGTAAGGCTTCTTGAAGATGACTGCAGAACAACCAACACGTCTGAAAGTATTCTGCTTGAAACTAGTCTCCTGGTTTGGGTTCTCCAACACTGCTAAGAGTGACGCAACCATTTATTAGATTTAGTGGGTAAGAAAAAGTCTAGATCACACAGACAGAGGACAGAGACATCTCTAACAGCATATGACTGATCATTCACAGCATGCTCTTGTGTCGGGGTTTCATCAAGTCATTTAGAAGACCTTTTAAAGAGCATCATGACTGAAATTATAGACTTGTACAGGGCTAAAGGCTAAGGATTTTCTTCTACTGTGGAAAAGGAAACATTTTTTAACAAACAAACCGAGCTAAAGGGGCAAAAGCACTCTTAGATTATCATTTAGATGTGTTTTATGGGAACAGTTACCTCAAAAATGTCAATTCTGTCAGTATTGAAACAACGAAGCGGAGCGCGGAAAAGACGCGATATGTGAACGGTCCCTATTGTTGACTCACTATATCAGACCTGCGCATTGCACGGCCATGTTGAATTTAATTGAACCCAATATTTCACGCAGGTGGATCAAATATGTCCAGCGGGCCCAGGGCTGTTATACAGTAATGCAGCAGCTCCTCACCCCCTGATTAGTGCGCAGCTTCTGGCTTTTGTCTGTGGTGGAGCTTTGAGTAAACCAGCGCATGATCACGTCCTCTTCCAGGATCTCCAGCTGATACATGTTCATCAGCACCTACAGCACACACAAACACATTACACACAATCAAGCAGCCAGAAACACACAGAAGACGGGAAGCGGAGACGAAAAAAACAAGGGCACTCACTTTGACTAGAGCTGCCCAGTGAGTGTCCTGCTCAAGGAACACCTCCTCCATGGACGTCAGACAGTCCATTTGGTCTTGAGATCTTTTCACGTAGTTCTTGAAGACTGGCGCCCACTTCTTCAACAACTGTAGGGGGAAAAATATACACAAGACAAAATGATTCGCCCTCCTGTGAAACTTGCATTCAGTTTCAAATATTTCCCAAGTGCTGCTTAACATGGAGAAGATCTTTGTCAACATTTGACTCCTTTCTAATAATGCATTTGTCTTTGCCATGATGACAGTACAAACTAGTATTCTAGTTATATTGCAAGACACTAGTATTCTGTTTAAATTGTAATTAACTAGATTAATTAGCTTGACTAGGCAAGAAATACATACATATATAGAAATACACTCACTGGCCACTTTATTAGGTACACCTGTCCAACTGCTCGTTAACGCAAATTTCTTATCAGCCAATCAGATGGCAGCAGCTCAATGCATTTAGGCATGTAGACATGGTCGAGACGATCTGCTGCAGTTCAAAGCGAGCATCAGAATGGGGAAGAAAGGGGATTTAAGTGACTTTGAACGTGGCATGGTTGTTGGTGCCAGACGGGCTGGTCTGAGTATTTCAGAAACTGCTGATCTACTGGGATTTTCACGCACAACCATCTCTAGGGTTTACAGAGAATAGTCTGAAAAAGAGGAAATATCCAGCGAGCGGCAGTTCTGTGGGCGCAAATGCCTTGTTGATGCCAGAGGTCAGAGGAGAATGGCCAGACTAGTTCCAGCTGATAGAAAGGCGACAGTAACTAAAATAACCACTCGTTACAACAGAGGTCTTCAGAAGAGGATCTCTGAACACACAACACGTCCAACCTTGAGGCAGATGAGCTACAGCAGCAGAAGACCACACCGGGTGCCACTCCTGTCAGCTAAGAACAGGAAACTGAGGCTACAATTCACACAGGCTCACCAAAACTGGACAATAGAAAATTGGAGAAACGTTGCCTGGTCTGATGAGTCTCCATTTCTGCTGCCACATTCGGATGGTCGGGTCAGAATTTGGAGTCAACAACATGAAAGCATGGATCCATCCTGCCTTGTATCAACGGTTCAGGCTGCTGGTGGTGTAATGGTGTGGGGGATATTTTCTTGGCACACTTTGGATCCATTAGTACCAACTGAGCATCGTGTCAACGCCACAGCCTACCTGAGTATTGTTGCTGACCATGTCCATACCTTTATGACCACAGTGGCTCCATCTTCTGATGGCTACTTCCAGCAGGATAAAGCACGAAAGATCTGAGACGGGTTTCTTGAACATGACAATGAGTTCACTGTACTCTAAAGGCCTCCACAGTTACCAGAACTCAATCCAATAGAGCACCTTTGGGATGTGGTGAAATGGGAGATTGGCATCATGGATGTGCAGCCGACAAATCTGCAGCAACTGTGTGATGCTATCATGTCAATATGGAGCAAAATCTCTGAGGAATATTTTCCAGTACCTTGTTGAATCGATGAGACGAAGGATTAAGGCAGTTCTGAAGGCAAAGAAGGTCCAACCCGGTACTAGTAATGTGTACCTAATAAAGTGGCCAGTGAGTGTATATTTCACCAAATCTTACAATTTTAGCAAAAAATCTTCTATAATGTTTTACTGCCGAAGAAAAAGTCACCTACATCTTCAATAACTGTAATTCTTTTTGCTGAACTATCCTATTAAGACAATCTCTGCCCATATCAAACACACACACTCACAGGCAGCAGGTGTGCTGAATACTGAGCAGTGGTGATCTGCGCCCCCTGCTGGTGGAGAGGAAACTCCAGCACCACCCTCATCAAGATCTGCATCACTTCCTTTAGGGTAATGTTGTAGGCGTACCTGAGGAGAACAATCACATTTACTTGAGTACTTATGCATATATATATATATATATATATACGTTTTCTAGAGAGGAAAAACAATACGATACGTTTTGTTTTGTTTTCAGAAATAACAAGTCATTTTTCCTTAAAACAATCTGCCATTGGGGTAAGCAAAATAATCTTGCTTTTGGTTTGAAATGTAGATATTTGGACTAGAAATAAGTTGTTTTAGCAGTGCAATTGCAAAATAACAGTGTATAGTCATTATTATAGAAATAATTAAATGCAATTCTTGTTACACCACCAAATTGCGTCATTTCTCATTGTCGTCATTGCCCAAATGTTTTAAACTCTGTTGAAATACTCACATAGGCCTGAAAAACACATGCTAATAATGATACTTTCACTCTATTATGGTCAAACTTTGCTTAAACTCTACAAATCACATGTGAACTGTGGCTCCTGGTCAAGTATAACTCATCCTGCGATGTGACTACTGCAAATGCGCACATTGCCATATTGATGCTGAAGCTATAAATTGTGGAGCCAGGGGTGTAGAATTAGTATGGACGGAGTCGGAGATGTAGAAGTATAAATATGATCCCTGTCAGTTCTTCAGTGTAACATGTCGAACCAGAAAACCTGCAGCCTGTGCTCTCTCTACTTTTAATAATACTGATATATGAGACATGTTTCATTTGCACTATGGCTAAAATAAACGTCTTTATCAAACTTCCTCTTAAACATTACCATTATTTTACCATTATTGTACTGAGAGAGGACTAAAATAAACCAAATAGCACTGCTAATATTTATGTAATGTGATTTTGCAGCATATAAATAAAAACGATATTCATTCCTGGGGGTTTGGTGGGATTCACAGGTACCCACCAATATTATTACAATCTACGGCCTTGTGTGCAGCACGAATGGACACCTGTCTACTAATAAAATCTTTATATCACTGAAGCTTACTTGAGTGAGTTGATCTCCAGGACCAGATTGTCGCAGCCGATGTTCTCGTCTAAACCTCTCTGTAACGTACCGTGAACCTCATTCTGAAACACTGAGGGGGAAAAGAAACAATATATTAGTAGGGGATCTGGAAGGTCAAATCCGGCTCTGGAAATGACTAAAACTTTACGCTCTTCTCACCTTTGACATCATCCAGTTCAGGTGAAGGCGGGTGGCTTCCAGGGTCATGTGACCCCTCGCTGACCTCACTCTCACTGTCACTCTCTGGGTCAGGATTCAATGCTAAGCCTAGAAAAACAACAACAACCAAAAACATGACATCATTCTATCCTCAAAATTGAATTTAATTAGGGCTATAATTAAATTCAAATATGAAAAATAATTTTTTTCATAATCAGATAAAAACCAAACTTTAATTTGGTGTTTTGCCTATTATAACTATATAAATCTGTAAATCTGGGTATTATTTATGTATAAAAGTATATCTAATAAAATACAAAAGTCATGTATCGAGTTTAGGGGGTGGCATGGTGGCTCAGTGGTAAGCACTGGTTTCCTCCACAGTCCAAACACATGCGCTATAGGTGAATTGAATGAACTAAATTGGCCGTAGTGTATGAGCGCATGTGTGAATGAATGTATGGGTGTTTCCCAGTACTGGGTTGCAGCTGGAAGGGCATCCGCTGAGTAAAACATATGCCAGAATAGTTGGTAGTTCATTCCACTGTGGCGACCCCCTGATAAATAAGGGACTAAGCCGAAGGAAAATGAATGAATATGCATATAACTGAAACCCAATATTCTGAACAGACGTCTCACCCCAGATGCATTCAGCAAGCTCATCTTCCTCTGTGTCATCAAGACCGCTGCTTTTCCATCTGTATCCTTTCCCCTCTGAGCCCACTTCTGCTGGGTTAAACACTGACAAAACACAATCACACGTATAAAACATGCGACTAAGAAGCTATAAAACATTACGTTGAGAAAAAATGTAGTTTTTTAAACAAGATAGAAGATGGATAGAACAATATGTAGATAGACAGATAGAACAATAGATAGACAGATAGAACAATAGAAAGACAGATAGAACAATTGATAGAACGATATATAGATAGAAAGAATGATAGATAGATAGAACAACAGATAGAACGATAGAACGATAGATAGATAGATAGATAGATAGATAGATAGATAGATAGATAGATAGATAGATAGATAGATAGAACGACAGATAGATAGAACGACAGATAGATAGATAGATAGATAGATAGATAGATAGATAGATAGATAGATAGAACGACAGATAGAAAGATAGATCGACAGATAGATCGACAGATAGATAGATAGATAGAACGACAGATAGATAGATAGATAGATAGATAGATAGATAGATAGATAGATAGATAGATAGATAGATAGATAGATAGATAGATAGATAGATAGATAGATAGATAGATAAATAGATAGATAGATAGATAGATAGATAGAGACAGATAGAACGATAGATAGAACGATAGATAGATAGATAGAACGACAGATAGATAGATAGATAGATAGAACGACAGATAGATAGATAGATAGATCGACAGATAGATCGACAGATAGATAGATAGAACGACAGATAGATAGATAGATAGATAGATAGATAGATAGATAGATAGATAGATAGATAGATAGATAGATAGATAGATAGATAGATAGAACGACAGATAGAACGACAGATAGATAGATAGATCGACAGATAGATAGATAGATAGATAGATAGATAGATAGATGGATAGATAGATAGATAGATAGATAGATAGATAGATAGATAGATAGATAGATAGATAGATAGATAGATAGATCGACAGATAGATAGATAGAACGACAGATAGATGGATGGATGGATGGATGGATGGATGGATGGATGGATGGATGGATGGATGGATGGATGAATAGATGGATAGATAGATAGATAGAACGATAGATAGATAGATCGACGGATGGATGGATGGATGGATGGATGGATGGATGGATGAATAGATAGAACGATAGATAGAACGATAGATAGAACGATAGATAGAACGATAGATAGATAGATAGATAGATAGATAGATAGATAGATAGATAGATAGATAGATAGATAGATAGATAGATAGATAGATAGATAGATAGATAGATAGATAGATAGATAGATAGATAGATAAGCGCCAACCTTTCTGTTTGATTTTGTCCTTATTGTGGGAAACATCATTGTCGTCGCTCAAGAACTCATCGTCATCTTCATCATCCTCTTCATCTGGATGGTGCATGGACACCACTGTGCCTGCTGGAAGAGCAATGTCTGGACCCACCACCACCTGCATTTTAATATTAGTAACATTAGCAACTCGCTGATTCATTCGATAACACGGTGGAGGATATTATAACTCTGTCAAATGAGCATTTAGATATTCGACTAAATATTTCCTGATTATTTACTCACACACATACACTCACCGGCCTCTTTATTAGGTACACCTTACTAGAACCGGGTTGGACCCCCTTTTGCCTTCAGAACTGCCTTAATCCTTCATGGAAGAGATTCAACAAGTTACTGGAAATATTCCTCAGAGATTTTGCTCCATATTGACATGATAGCATCACGCAGTTGCTGCAGGTTTGTCGGCTGCACATCCATGATGTGAATCTCCCGTTCCACCACATCCCAAAGGTGCTCTATTGTACTGAGCTCTGGTGACTGTGGAGGCCATTTGAGTACAGTAAACTCATTGTCATGTTCGAGAAAACAGTCTGAGATGATTCACGCTTTATGACATGGTGCGTTATCCTGCTGGAAGTAGCCATCAGAAGATGGAGACACTGTGGTCATAAAGGGATGGACATGGTCAGCAACAATACTCAGGTAGGCTGTGGCGTTGACACGATGCTCAATTGGTATTAATGAGCCCAAAGTGTGCCAAGAAAATCTCCCCCACACCATTACACCACCACCACCAGCCTGAACCGTTGACAGAGCAGGATGGATCCATGCTTTCATATTGTTGATGCCAAATTCTGACCCTACTATTCTAATGTCGAACAGAAATGGAGACTCATCAGACCAGACAACGTTTCTCCAATTTTCTATTGTCCAGTTTTGGTGAGCCTGTGTGAATTGTAGCCTCAGTTTCCTGTTCTTATCTGACAGGAGTGGCACCCGGTGTGGTCTTCTGCTGCTGTGACTCATCCGCCTCAAGGTTGGACGTGTTGTGTGTTCAGAGATGCTCTTCTGCAGACCTCGGTTGTAATGAGTGCTTATTTGAGTTACTGTTGCCTTTCTATCAGCTGGAACCAGTCTTGCCATTCTCCTCTGACCTCTGGCATCAACAAGGCATTTGCGCCCACAGATATTTTCTCTTTTTCAGACCATTCTCTGTAAACCCTAGAGATGGTTGAGCGTGAAAATCCCAGTACATCAGCAGTTTCTGAAATACTCAGACCAGCCCGTCTGGCACCAACAACCATGCCACGTTCAAAGTCACTTAAATCACCTTTCTTCCCCATTCTGATGCTCGCTTTATACTGCAGCAGATCATCTTGACCATGTCTACATGCCTAAATGCAGTGAGCTGCTGCCATGTGATTGGCTGATGAGAAATTTTTCGATAACAAGCAGTTGGACAGGTGTACCTAATAAAGTGGCCGGTGAGTATATATATACAGACTTTTTCTTTATCAGTAAAATACACTACACTGTTCTGGAGTTGTTTGAATATTTCATTGCAAAAATAACATGACAAATCGTACATATTGTGCCTTTAAATGAAAAGCAGCTTTAGTCTTTCTATCTGATGCTGTGGTGTCTTACGTTGTAGGCGAGCACACACTGTTCGTTTAAAAGCACTCCGTGTTTGACCTCCACACCGTCACAGATTACAGACTGCTTGACCTTCACATTGTTGGCGATGTGGACTCGATTCCAGATATAAGCTCGTTCCAGAGTCACGTTGTCTCCTAAGCAGACAAAACAGCCGTTAGCAAGACGTCAAACAATAAGCCTTTCACACGGCCATGCAGTATCTTGTGAAAAATGCAGCACCCATCAGTGTCACTTTTCAGATAGCCGTCCAATCACAGCGGAGGAGGGGCGGGACAATACCACGCAACTGTCAACAAATAATCTGCTAAAGACTTTTAACTTCTAACAGTACAGCGGGGATGCTCTGGGAAACGTTCACACAGCTGAATAGGGCTTCTAGAAAAAATAAGAATCCCTTTTTTTTCTTTTGCTTAGAAAAAACGTCACATTTCCTCATGATTCTGTAGATGTAAAATAAAGGTCAATACGAGTAGGCTATTATTATTGTTATTTCTCAAACATATGGCACGCAATTGACAAACAGTCGCAACCAAATTAAACTTTAGTGACAAGGCAGCACTGGCCCAATTGGCCAGTAACGATCCCGTCTACTGTGCCGAGCATCTCGCACACTGGCCCGGGGCCATCGGGCAGTCCTTATTGTCGAGCCCTGCTTGCCTTTAGGTAATATGCAATATACAAATACAAAAAAACGAATACAGGAAAGATGCATTAAATGAACTGAAAAGATTTCAGACATTACCGATGACGCAGTTTGCGCCGATCACAGTATTGGATATGCTGCAGTTTGCTCCGATCACCGTATTCCTGCCGATGAGCACGTTTTCCTCCATCTGGCTGCCGTGGCCCAGACTGACCCCAAGTTCGCGGTACACGTTGTGCCGAGAGTGTGTGCAGCTCTGGCCGTCTTGGTCCGCAAAGTTAGCGTCGGGTGTGATGGGATAAATCCAGCGGCGGATCATGTCAGAGGAGATGGTGTCGTACATCAGGAGGTTTGACACACGCGCGCCGTATCCGTCTTTAGTCACATGCATGTGGATCTGGTTTCCCAGAATCTAGGCCAAAAAAATACAAAAATAAAATAATAATAAATCTCACGCTATTTGTATATTATTAAGAGTTGTTTTACTTACTTACAAGCAATTTTACTAGCTTGGATAAGACATTATCACATGCAAAACTTAAAATAGCTTGTTGCTGGAATAATACAGAAAGCCCTCAATTTAAACAAAGGTGGCAAGAATTGTCTTGTTGTTTGGCTTAAGAAAAATTAGCGTATACAGTCAAGACCAAACCTGAAGGAAGCTGATACAAATCTTTTCTCTGAATAACTTGAATCATCTGCTATTAATATACTGTTGTTGTTATATGATGTACCTTTATATTGTACAGATATGTACACGCATTTACTTATATATTTGTATATATATATATATATATACACAGTTGAAGTCAGAATTATTAGCCCCCCTGAATTATTAGCCCGCCTGTTTATGTTTTTCCCCAATTTCTGTTTAACGGTGGGAAGATTAGAATGACACTGACAAACCGTCTTCGAAGGCGGATGGCTTGATGATTACGAACCCCTGGTTGAGTAGAGACTGTGGAAGAACTCTTAGCATGGGGACTGGTCATTTTAGTTGACCCGCATGTCCATGAAAGAGCGAACTCTGTGACCTAATTAAGGGAGCATGAGTCATTACTTCCACTCTCTTTAGTGACCTCACTGGTTGACCGGAAGCGGAGTTTTGGGGCTCCGCGTTGGTCAAAATGGGGGCTGAAGGATTTGGATTTCTACCATCCTATCCGGTTCCATCCATCTCAGCGTGGATGTTTATCCTTTCCTCATGATCTTATTTCTCATTATTTTCATTAAAAATAATTAATCGATTATTTGAATGAGTATTTAACTTTGAAATGATTTCAACCAATGAAAAAGTTAAATACACTTTTATGTAAGAATGTTCAGTGCATTGCCTGTCTCTTTGAAACTATTTTCAGGAGCCACCAAACTAGGTCAGAGGTCACGGAGACCTTGAGTGGAAATGAACGGCTGAGGACTTGAAACAATATTGTTCTATTGTTTCTATTGTTATTTCTATGAGTTAATTCTATCTAAAATGCCTTAAGTGATTTTGCTATTTTTACAGTTAATTCTTTTAAAGTAACTTTACTTTTTAGTCAAGATAGGCTTGGTGTAGTGAGAATTTAACTGTCTGAATGTAGATTATACCGGTTTTTAACCAGTTTTGATAAAGACTTTTTTTTTTGATAAAGACTTTATCCGTTCAGTCTTTATCCGTCTTAATCACATTTCTAATCCTAATAGTTTTAATAACTCATCTCTAATACCTGATTTATTTTATCTTTGCCATGATGACAGTAAATAATGTTTGACTAGATATTTTTTAAGACACTTCTATACAGCTTAAAGTGACATTTAAAGGCTTAATTAGGTTAATTAGATTCACTAGGCAGGTTGGGGTAATTAGGCAAGTTATTGTATAATGATGGTTTGTTCTGTAGACAATTGAAAAAAAAAAATAGCTTAAAGAGGCTAATAATTTTGACCTTAAAATGGATTTAAAAAAATTAAAAACTGCTTTTGTTCTAGCCGAAATAAAACAAATATAAAAAAATATTATCAGACATACGGTGAAACTTTCCTTGCTCTGTTAAACATCATGTGGGAAATATTTAAAAAAGAAAAAAAATTCAAAGATAATTCTAATAATTCTGACCTCAACTGTATATATTTTATTAAAATATAACAATTTTTTTTATCTCAACGGCTTGTTGGACATTTAAAAAAAAAAAAAAAAAAATAGTGGTATCAACAACAACAAGTGAAAACAAAACTTAAATATGTGCAAAACTCAGAGACAAAACCGTAACATGCAGGTAATGGGCTTCACATTCATCTTGAACTGGGTCCTTCAACGAATTAATTGGCCCCCCAAAATCCTAACAGTTTACATTTAGATTTAAAATAAGCATATTATAGTGTCACACCAGAGGACTTGGTCATGGACTATGTTTTTACAAATATATGAATGTAATAAAAGTTTGCCATTTACTAAGATAGACACTTTTTAAATTAGACCCGAGTCATTTATTAATGATTTTATGGCTTTCTTTTTATTTATAAGAGCTGTAATTTATTAAAATATGTTTGAGACAGTCACACCATAAGACTATTTTAAGATTCAGCTATGATAATAATAATAATAATAATAATAATAATAATAATAATAAATCTCACGCTATTTGTATATTATTAAGAGTTGTTTGTCTTAATTACTAGCACTTTTACTAGCTCAGATAAGACTTTATCACACGAAAAAATTTATAATAGCTTGTTGCTGGAATAATACAGAAAGCCCTCAATTTAAACAAAGGTGGCAAGAATTGTCTTGTTGTTTGGCTTGAGAAAAATTAGCGTATACAGTCAAGACCAAACCTGAAGGAAGCTGATACAAACCTTTTCTCTGAATAACTTGAATCATCTGCTATTAATATACCGTTGTTGGTATATGATGTACCTTTATATTGTACAGGTATGTACATGCATTTAATAATAATAATAATAATAATAATAATAATAATGATAAAAAAAAATTACAATATTTTTACAATTTATTGCATTTTAAATGATGACAATATTCATAACATTCATTTTGTCATGCGTGACTGTAAACATGCAACATCACATCAACAACCCATATATCACTACGAATTCATATATGAGCAGAAATCTTCGTTTCTCACCTCTTCACTGACTAGAATCCCACGGACAAAGTCATTTTTCGTCTGGTAGTCAAAGTTGTCAGTAAACAGCTCCGCAACCTGCGTTACACAATACTCACTTTCATTAATCTGTGTGTGCAATTTAAACAAACAAAGAAATCTGTGTATAAAAAATTTAATAATAATAAAAAAACTCACCTGTGGAGAACAGATGCTAATGTGACAATCCAAAAGATCAAACCTGATTTCAAATTCATCACTTCCACTGTGGAAAATATTCTGTGTGGAAAGAAGAAGAAGAAGAAAAGTAAGACTAAATGATTTGCAGTTTCTGACCAGATAAGTATTTCTACATCAGTATATTAATTGACATGAGTTTAATGTGCATTTATTAAGAATAATCAACAGCTATGCACTAAAATAATCTACTCATGAACAACCCTAAGCTTGGAAACCAAGTTGTAAACACTCAAATCCCACTAATTTTGGAATCTGATTTAATTATTCTTTATACGAGTAGTGCTGTGATGCGAATGTTCATGTTTTCCATCATTTAAATATAAAAAAAGAAATATATTTCTGATATTTAGTGACAACAATTAGTGACACGTAACCGATTACATTTAGGAATTTAGCAATATTTAATATACATTTGATGTACATTAGTCCAGTATAACCTCTACCTAATGAAACACACCTGAGTCAACTCCTCAGAACATTAGAAGAGACTCCAAAACCTGAAGTTAATGGGTCAGATAAGGGAGGCATCCAAAATATGTACTGTTGGTGTGCCTTCATGAACAGGGTTGGGAAACACTGATCTAGGGACATCAGAGACTAAGGGTGCACTCACACTATGCTATCCTAACTGTGCTCAGGCACGTTTCCCAGTTTGTTTGACAAGTGTGAGTGCTCCGAATCAGGCCCAGGCTCAAATCAGTTGGCTGCCCCTGGCCCGGAGAGCACGGATCGGTTGGGCTTTGGAGTGGTACGCTTGTAGTGTAGGTGCAAAGCGTGCTTGAGCACGAAACTGAAGACGCGACGTGACTTTTAAGGGACTGTTTCATATGGATTTATTAATCATTCTTACTGTTCAATGAACACGAACGCTCATAGTTTATTAAAGATACAACTCCCTAGCTACACCTTCAGCAAACCTCCTAATACCTGCAGCATGATGACTTTCATGAACATTTATGAGCGTCAGAAGTGCTGGATCTATTCAGCAAAACATTTGACTGCATGTCACTGCATCCAAAACGATATAACTAAAGCAATCACCACAGTGTTGAGCGAGAGCGCTTCTCTTCTGTTACACTGAACAGTCGCATCCTTGATGACGTAAGCATGCTCAGGATCGAAAGGCAAAGACGCAGTGTGAGTGCAGGCCATCAGGGAAGAGGGGAGGGGGACAATCGTGCTTCATATGTGATGTACACATATGACTGTACGTCCAAACACAGCTCCAATGTCATCGTTAACTTTGCTGATGACACAACGGTGGTGGGCCTAATCACCGATAATGATGAGACGGCCTACAGAGAGGAGGTGCACGCTCTGACGCAGTGGTGTCAGGAAAACCACCTCTCACTCAACATCAGCAAAACCAAGGAGCTGGTGGTGGATTTCAGGAGAGAGAAGAAAGAACACACTCCCATCACCATCAACGGGACGCCAGTGGAGAGAGTCAGCACTTTCAAGTTTCTTGGAGTACACATCGCTGAGGATCTGACATGGACTGCCCACACAGACGCAGTGCTGAGGAAGGCACAACAACGTCTCTTCTTCCTCAGGCGTCTCAGGAGGTTTGGAATGAGCCCCCACATCCTCCGCTCGTTCTACACCTGCACTGTGGAGAGCATCCTCACTGGCTGCATCACCACCTGGTACGGAAACAGCACCAGCAGCAATCGCAAAGGTCTACATAGGATCGTGCGTACTGCTGGACGCGTAGTAGGAGGTGAGCTTCCCTCCCTCCAGGACATCTACACCAGGAGGTGCATGTGGAAAGCCAAGAGAATCATCAGCGACTCCAGCCACCCAAGCCATAGACTTTTCTCTCTGCTACCCTCAGGCAGACGGTTCCGCAGCATCCGGTCACGCACCAGCCGACTGAAGGAAAGTTTCTTCCCTCAGACTATCAGGCTGATGAACACTTAACACACCCCACACAAACTCTTCCATACCCCGCACTGCACAGCATCAAGATGTAGCATGCA
This sequence comes from Danio kyathit, assembly GCA_903798195.1. Taxonomy (NCBI): domain Eukaryota; kingdom Metazoa; phylum Chordata; class Actinopteri; order Cypriniformes; family Danionidae; genus Danio; species Danio kyathit. The sequence continues at coordinate 3,932,889 of LR812520.1, read as the reverse complement.
CTGCACTTTAACAAATCCATACTTAAAACAATACTGCCTACGTATCGCTGTCAACATTGCCAATTTTACATTGTCTTGTGTTTTTGTGAGTATGTTGTTGTATATTGCACTGTCTGTATTTTACACTGTCTGTATTTACACTGTCTGTATTTTGCACTGTCTGGAGTCAGCACCTAAGCTTTTCACTCATCATAGCACACGTGCTGCTGATGATGTGACAATTAAAGTGATTTGATTTGATTTCAAGGCAACTGTACCTAGTGAGAGTATGCTCTTATTTTACATCTTGTGAAAAGGGTAATAATAGCTCCCCTCTTAAAGACTATTGAGGTGCTCTGTACCCTATATATTCTCATTTGTTCGTAACTATTATTAAAACAGCTCACCATGGGGAACTGCAGTCTCTTCAAGGCCTGTGCTCTCTGGTAATGCAGAATGCGTTTGCTCTTGCTGTCTATGGCCACGATCATGTCCTCCTCTTCACAGCGCGTCTTGTGGCCCGGCGAGGACTCTTTGAAGATCATGGTCATTACCGACACGTTCTTCTCCATTTTGCGCCGTTGCCTTTTAAGAAACATACCATAAAGCCGTTTTAATGATACATGAATGACAAACACTGGAACATCTGCAAATAAACCCCGTTTATACACAGAGCTGACTATGAGGTTGTCTACGCTATGCTTTCAGTCAAAAATGGGAAAAGCCTCGATACATTTTGCCTGTTCATTTACACGACAGCAGCAATTTTGGGGTCTGATAAGGCATATATTTGAAAGTGGGTTTCAAAATGGAGGTTTTTGAAAATGTGCCCATGTAAACACCTGAAAACAATGACATCATGCGCATACTAATGGTGCGTTCAAGCCATATCAGACTAATCGTATTTACGAGGATGTTGCTAGAAGGGATACAGCTGGAGTTGATGGTTGACGCGAATTTTTTTTTTTCTTTGTGTGTGTGTGTGTGTGTGTGTGTGTGTGTGTGTGTTTATATAGCGCATTTATCAAAGCGCTTCACAATCATGAGTGGGGTCTCCACACCACCACCAGTGATCAGCATCCACTTGGATGATACGACGGCAGACACAGGACAACGGCGCAAGCGTGCTTACCACACACCAGCTATTGGGGGAGTGGAGAGACAGTGATAGGGCCAAATCGGTGGATGGGGATAATTGGGAGGCCATGATGGGTAAGGGCTAATGGAGGGACTTTGGCCAGGAAACTGGGGTTACACTCCTACTCTTCACAAAAAGTGCAATTTTTAATGACCACAGAGAGGACCTCGGTTTAACATCTCATCCGAAAGACGGCGCCCGCTGATAGTATAGCGTCCCCTTTACTATATTGGGGCATTAGGACCCACACAGACTGCAGGTTGAGCGCCCCCTGCTGGCCTCACTAACACCACGAATTTCCCATGTGGTCTTCCATCCAGGTACTGACCAGGCTCAGCCCTGCTTAGCTTCAGTGAGTAATCGGCCTTGGGCTGCAGGGTGATATGGCTGAGAATTATTTATATTATGTATTAAATTATCCATTAATTGTATTTTATTAATGTCTACACCTACCCTAAACCCAAACATCCTAGTAATGTATTTTATTTATTGTTGTATGCCATCTAAACTTTACCTATCAACTAATGAGGGGGAAACTCTACATTTTCTTTAAGCCCAGAGTTTACACATCGAGTTGTGTCAGTGAGAAACATGTCAGAGTCACTGACTTATAATAAAGAATTTTATATACACCATTACTGTTTATACCACCTATATAGATCAGTGGGAAAAATAGAAAAAGTCCAAACAAACACACTACAATGAAGGAGTAAGTGGTAGTGATAAGGTACTGTTTACTAATAAGGTGACAAGTGTCTGGCATACGTACCCGAGTGTTTTTGGTCATTTTGGTGGCAGATGTGTGTAAATGTGGACGATTGTAAAAATGTTATTGAGCAAACGTGAAACTTTTTCAAAACACAAAAGGAAAAACTTTTCTGATTTTGGCTACATCTTTGGTTGTCTGCATCCATAATTGCATACTTTCCTATCATATTGGATATAAAAAACAGTATGCAAGCAAATTAGCCAACATTATTAGGAAAAAAGTAGGTAAGAAGTACCCAGATGAGCTACAGTTGTGGACAGTGAAACTGAAAGGCCTGGTTTTAGACCACAATAATTCGTTAGTATGGTGTAGGGCCTTCTTTTGCAGCCGATACAGCATTAATTCATCTTGGGAACGACAGATACAAGTCCTGCACAGAGGCCAGAGGGATTTTGAGCTGTTCTTCTTGCAGAATAGTGGCCAGGGTACTATATGATTCTGGTGGAGGAAAATGTTTCCTGACTGGCTCCTCCAAAACACCCCAAAGTGCTCAATAATATTTAGTTCTGGGTACTGTGCAGGCCAAAGACATTGAGAGAACATCCCTTTCAGAAAGCTTCCTCTTGCGTCCACAGTTACTCCTGTTGGATGTGGTTCTTTTTCTTAGTGATTTCTAACATTAGTCTAGATACCACAGCTCTTAATAAATCACAAAGACTAGCTGTCTTGGTCAGAGATGTGCCAGCGAGATGCACACCAACAATTTGTCTTATTTTAAACTCTGATATGTCACCCATAATGTTGTATGCATTGTAATATTTTAAGGCTATCAATCAACTAATTAGACCTCCACAGTCTGCTCTTACTGGTGGAATGTGCAGTCAATGAAGATTGGCCTCCTCGCTGCTCACATTATCCAAACCTCCAACACTAAATTGGTCAATGTTACAGTTTCATTGCCCAACCCCTGTACTACTTCTGGTGTAATTCTGTAGTGTGCAGTCAGTGAATGCTATGCTATCCCATGACGCCATGCTTGAAAATTCATGAATGGGAGTGAAGGAACTATTCACATTCATACTATATAGAACATACTTTTCTTTCGGTCGTATAGAAATGCAGTACCTATACGAGGGATTTCGGACACAACCAGAGTCTCCTTGGGGGAAATGACACTCACCTGTGCTCCTGTAAAGCCTGGGAAACATCAACGTTGGACACCACGTCCCCATATACCAGCAGAAAGTCTGAACGGACGAGAGATTTAGCATCCACGTCTCTCAAAACGTCCCCGAGAGATCGGTACAGATCAGAAGTGATGATGTGAACCACATTTGGAGAGGTGGGGCGACACCATTTCGATTTACTGCAACACAAGAGCACAGTGTGCTGAGAAAGTCGTGAGGAGGACCACAGTCCAAATCTGCAGATAAAGTCAAGCGTCTTACAGTAAGTGCTCCTTTATTTTGCTGGACATCCAGCAGCAGAAGACAAACGTCTCCTGCACTCCAGTGGACGTCAGAAACTCTAGTGTGTAGTCAATCATGGAGACATTAGCCAGAGGCAGGAGAGCCTGACGAGACACAAACAAGGGTCAGAAATCTGCATTATGTAAGACACTGCTAATTGCTGGAAAAGTAATATTCACACATTAATTCAGTTTTAAACTGACAACTTGTGACATGGTTTTTGACACTTTTGGTTCTTTTGGCACTTATTCGGTCAGAAATCACATGAAAGTATGACTTCAACACAACATTAGCACTATTTAACTGACTGTGAACAACGTGATGCATTGACAGTCATTGGCTGCTAATATGATTTCACTATATAGAATTGGCAAATAATGCTTTTCTGAAATTATATTTTTAAGGAGAACGTCCGAATGTGTGAATATAAAGCCAACTTTACCTCAATAAATAGATGAATACTACAATACACCACAGTTTACTTTAGTAGAAATGAAAATATACTAGTATTAATTACAATTTCTCCAGTTCACTATAGTTAAAACTACAGTATGCCGTAGCATTCATTAACAAACGGTTATATTTTTTATTACATAGTATAATACAATTCAAAACAGTATTTACAATAAATTATAATAGTATTTTATCGTGATTTGGGATGAAAATATATATTTTAGGTTATTTATACATGGCAAAAAGTTCAATAATAATAAATCAATCATAATATGCAAATATTAGAGATTTTCAGTCTTAAATAAACACTGTGTGATGCTTTAGAAATGTATTATTGTCATATAGACACTTCAATCACAATGTAAACAACCATTGTTACTACACTAGTACCTCAAAACACTACACACATCCACAGCAAACATATTTAGACTATGTCTCTGTCCTAATACAAATATATAGCTATAGCTTGAGCTACATTACAGTGTTTATTATTGAGGTAAAGTCTTTATATTCACACAGTAACTCAGTTTTAATCTGTGACAACTTGTGACGTGATTTCTGTCCGAATATTCAAAGTGTCAAAAACCATATGCAAGTATGACTTCAACACAACATTAGCACTATTTAACTGACTGTGAACAACGTGATGCATTGACAGTCATTGGCTGCTAATATGATTTCACTATATAGAATTGGCAAATAATGCTTTTCTGAAATTATATTTTTAAGGAGAACGTCCGAATGTGTGAATATAAAGCCAAATTTACCTCAATAAATAGATGAATACTACAATACACCACAGTTTACTTTAGTAGAAATGAAAATATACTAGTATTAATTACAATTTCTCCAGTTCACTATAGTTAATACTACAGTATGCCGTAGCATTCATTAACAAACGGTTATCATTTTTTACTACATAGTATAATACAATTCAAAACAGTATTTACAATAAATTATAATAGTATTTTATCGTGATTTGGGATGAAAATATATATTTTAGGTTATTTATACATGGCAAAACGTTCAATAATAATAAATAAATCATAATATGCAAATATTAGAGATTTTCAGTCTTAAATACACACTGTGTGATGCTTTATAAATGTATTATTGTCATATAGACACTTCAATCACAATGTAAACAACCATTGTTACTACACTAGTACCTCAAAACACTACACACGTCCACAGCAAACATATTTACACTATGTCTCTGTCCTAATACAAATATATAGCTATAGCTTGAGCTACTTTACAGTGTTTAATATTGAGGTAAAGTCTTTATATTCACACATTAATTCAGTTTTAAACTGACAACTTGTGACATGGTCTCTATATTGTACTTTGAATATTCGGTCTGAAATCCCATGTAAGCATGACTTCACAACATTAGCACTAGTTAATTGACTGTAAACCAGTGTTTCTCAACTGGTGGGTCGCGACCCAAAAGTGGGTCGCGGGAACATTTTCAGTGGGTCGCGGAGTGTGTGGTCAAAAAAACAACTAAAGTTTCATTTTTTAACTTATTTTGCTTATACCGGACTTTTATTTTGAAATGCGCGCGCGACAACCGTACCGACTACTTCCCGATAAACATTATGATGATCCGTGGATGAGCAATCCCTTTGGAATCGACGTGGAAAGCGTCACGTTGCTGAGCAATGAAGAGAATCAGCTTGTGGAGCCGTTTTGGTGCCGCAAAGTGCTTTCTGAGTATTCGTCCCTTGCCATTCGTGCGATCAAATCCATCCTACCATTCAGCACTACGTATTTGTGTGAAAGTGGCTTCTCTTCCTTGGTGCAGCTTAAGTCAAAGCAAAGGAACAGGTTGGACATAGAGCACGATCTTCGGGTCTACCATCACCCCAGACTTTGAAACTCTTATCATAAGTAAAGCACATACTCAGTTATCTCATTAGCTTCCCAAATTACTGTTAAGTGAAACAGATGTTTGTAATTGCTGTCATATTAGATGTAAAAATTGTCATGATTGTTTTAATAATTTTACTGTAATTTGCTGATTTGTTCTGTTCAACAGGATCAGTGTTAATGTTTTATTAACAGTTCAGTTTAGTTCATGGTAACTGAACCTTTTCCTACCCTTACTTTGTAATATTTCTATAATTTGATACATTTTGTTAAATAACAGCAATAAAATATTGTTTATTTGTAAATATTGGTGACTTGTGATTTATCTGTCACTATTTGTGTATGTTAACAAATAAATACAAATTAATTATAATTCCTAAAATTATATTATAGTTCCTAAAAGTTTGGGTCGCGGCTTGATGACCATGTAAAAATGTGGGTCCCATGGCCAAACCAGTTGAGAACCACTGCTGTAAACAATGTTGTACTTTGATAGCCATTGGCTGCTAATATTATTTCACTATTTAGAATTGGCTAAGAATATTCTTCTGAAATTATATTAAGTATAAATTCCGAATGTGCGAATATAAAAGCAACTTTACCTCAGCTAGATGTCAGATGGCCACGATGTAAACAGACACTGTTATTACAATGGTACCTCAAAACACTACACACATCCACACACAGTAAGCATATTTAAACTATACATCTGTCCAAAAACAAAGATGCAGCTCGAACTTGAGCTACATTACAGTGTTTAATTAACATGTTATTGTACAGGTGAGCTGCAGCATGTGCTCGCGGTAATACTGTCACTCACCCTCGGCTGGTCTTTCGTGATGGGGAAAAACCTCCGGTTGAAACTGTCGGCCACCAGAACGGCCTGCAGCGGCTGCTCCTCTTCATCTTTATCCGAAACCGGCTTTCTGGGGCGATTTTGTTTGCCTGCTTTCCCTGCCATGTTTGTCAGCGGTGTGTGTGTCAAACGCAACACAACGGCAACAGGCGTGAGATAGTGACCCGGAAGTTCTCTAGTTAGTCAGTACAACACATTTACTAGTAATTATACAGCTTTATCTCTTACCTGCATAACTAAAAACTAAATATATACATTACAGTTTGCCACTACCATCATATAGTTCAGAATTTTGTCCAGGTTTTTAAATTTGGGAAGACATCAGGTGACAAGTGTTACTTTTTTCAGCGCTTAACATGATGGACCAATTAGCAGCCGTACATCTTTTTGACGGCTACGCCCTCTTGAGGTCGTTTCTCAGCATACAAACATTTCCGTTACATACTGTGAAGAGTGTGGAGCACAAAAGAAGATAATAATATTGAAAACACACAATTTTAATATCTTTAATCAACAATGTTGGCTTTAAAAAGTGAATTCAAACATTAAAACTACTGTGGTATTACCGTCAATCCCTGCATGACCACAATACAGGCCCCACCATCAAATGAAAGGACGTCAAATAATCGACTTAACCGAATATTGACTATTATAATTATTATAAGTCGACCTATAATTCACACCACATTCAAGTTTTGTTGATGTTGTTGAAAATATTTACACTTTCATGTTGTACCAACTGTTTAATTCCCCTTCAAATCTTCCCTTTTGCATGTTAATAAGGGTTAACCCTGCTGAAAAATCCAGCTTAAACCAGCCTAAACTGGTTGGCTGGTTTTAGCTGGTTGACCAGCCTGGTTTCAGAGGGGTTTTGGCCATTTCCAGGCTGGTTTCCAGTCATTTCCAGCCTGGTCTTAGCTGGTCAGGCTGGGAGTTGACCAGCTAAAACCAGCTTGACCAGCCAAAACCAGCTTTGTCCAGCTTAAACCAGGCTGGTCAAGCTGGTTTTAGCTGGTCATTTTCCAGCCTGAGCAGCTAAGATCTTCCATCTTAGGCTGGTTTAAGCTGGATTTTTCAGCAGGGTTAAGAGAAGTAAAACAAAATATATATATATATATATATATATATATATATATATATATATATATATATATATATATATATATATATATATATATATATATATATATATATATACTAATATTAATGTAAAAAAATACTAATATACTAATACTATATTGTGTTTGAACCTTTCTGTAGTAAAGTACCTGATTGAATCTTGTGGTGATTGAATAGTTGTGGTAATAAAAGAACTATTACAAACAAATTACCCAATACTGTAGTTTCTACTACATATTGTGCTGTATATTATACTACCATACACCAGTTTTACCCTCAAATTACAGCAAAAAGTACTTTAAATATACAGCAGGGAAAATAAGTATTGAACACGTCACCATTTTTCTCAGAAACCACATTTCTAAAGGTGCTGTTGACTTGAAATTTACACCGAATGGTGGTAACTAAAGAAATCCATACATGGAAAGAAAACAAATCTAATTTCGTTTACAACTTAAATTATGCGTAATAAAATGAAATGAGACGGGGAAAAAGAATTAAACACATGAAGAAAGGGAAGGCAGTGAAAGCCCAGACAGCAGCTGAAATCTCTCAGTATTCTTCAGCAACCCTCTGCCCTTCCTCAGTGTAAATGAATATCAGCTGCTTCAGTCCAACATCTACATTAGCAGGAGGATGAAGATGAAACCAGAGTGGACATTTCAGCAAGACAATGATCCAAAACACAGCCAAGGAGACTCTCAGATGCTTTCAGAGAAAGAAAATCAAGCTGTAGAATGGCCCAGCCAATCACCTGACTCGAATCCAATAGAAAATACAAAATAAAGCTCAGATTTGATAGACGAGACCCACAGAACCATCAAGATTTTGACACTCTGTTGAAGTCTGTGAGAAACTCACCCCTGAGCAATGCATGTGACTTCATTCTCCATATGAGAGGCGTCTTTAAGCTGCCGTCACCATAAAGCCTTTTATATAAAGCATTAAATACATTTCAGTAGTTCAGCGCTTTCTCCTTGTGTCATTTCATTAATACACAACTAATTTTTATTTGTTTTATTTTATTTTTATGTTTGTGATGTTTGGGTTTTTACCAGAATCTGGTTCAATTCCGTCAACAGCTCCTTTAGAGATATTATTCCCAGGAAAAATCATGACGTGTTCAATACTTTTTTCCCCCACTATGTCAAAACTCAATCACGTTTTTTGATTAGTAATGTGTATTGCTAAGCACTTCATTTAGACTTTAAAGCCGATTTTGAGTATTTTGATTTTTATCAGCCACATATGACCATATCCCAACAATGGGACTCTTATTAATTTAGCTTTGAGGTGATGCATAAACCTCAATTTAATCCAATGACCACTTGTAATAATTCATTACATTTATATAGCATTTTTCTGGACACTCAAAGCGCTTTACACATTTTTTGGGGGGGTAATCTCCTCATCCACCACCAGCGTGCAGCATCCACCTGAATGACGTGACGGCAGCCATATTGTGCCAGACCACACACCAGCTGACAGGTGGAGAGGAGACAGAGTGATGAAGCCAATTATGATATGGGGATGGTTAAAAGGCCATGAAAGACAGAGGCCAGTGGGCAGATTTGGCCAGGATGCCAGGGTTAAACCCTGGTGAAGGACATCCTGGGATTTTAACAACCAGTCAGGCCTCAGTTTAACATCTCATCCGAAAAACGGCGCTCACTGAGCAGTTGAGTCCACTTCACTATACTGGAGCGTTAGGACCCACACAGACAACAGGTTGAGTACCCCCTGCTGGTCTCATGAGCTACAGCAGAAGACCACACCGGGTGCCACTCCTGTCAGCTAAAAACAGGAAACTGAAGCTGCAATTCACACAGGCTCACCAAAACTAGACAATAGAAGATTGGAGAAACGTTACCTGCTCTGATGAGTCTCCATTTCTGCTGCCACATTCAGATGGTCGGGTCAGAATTTGGCATCAACAACATGCAAGCGTTGACCCATCCTGCCTTGTGTTAATGGTTCAGGCTGGTGGTGGTGGTGTAATGGTGTGGGGGATATTTTCTTGGCAAATTTTGGGTCCATTAGCACCAATTGAGCATCGTGTCAGTGCCACAGCCTACCTGAGTATTGTTGCTGACCATGTCCATCCCTTTATGACCACAGTGTACCCATCTTCTGATGGCTACTTCCAGCAGGATAACGCGCCATGTCATAAAGCGTGAATCATCTCAGACTGGTTTCTTGAACATGACAATGAGTTCACAGTACACAAATGGCCTCCACAGTCACCTGATCTCAATCCAGTTGAGCACCTTTGGGATGTGGTGGAATGGGAGATTCACAACATGGATGTGCAGCCGACAAATCTGCAGCTGTGTGATGCTATCATGTCAATATGGAGCAAAATCTCTGAGGAATATTTCCAGTATATTGTTGAATCTACGCCACGAAGGTTAAAGCAGTTCTGAAGGCAAAATCGGGTCCAACCCGGTACTAATAAGGTATATCTAATAAAGTGTCCGGTGAGTGTCGATAAACAGAATATAAATACACAAAGCACAATTAAAGCAGGCAGACAGAACACACAGGTCTTCGGTGATAGATAAAGATATGTTTATTGACACATATCCATCAGTGCGGTCCTCCAATGCAACCGAACATGCAGTACATCCACGACAACAGATCATAGTTCCAGTGCTTATTTTACTGAACACGCATGTACAAAAAAACCCATGATGGATTACTGAGGAGGTATTCGTCATCATATCGTTTGAGTATGTACACTGAAGGAGACCATTTCAAGGGGAAGATGGCGGATTTGATTTTGTAATATATATATATGTTTACGAAAATAGCAGGACATGTTGTCCGTTATCATGTACATGTGAACTTTGGTCGACAACATTTAAGACATGCAATAGATGCTCCGCTCTTTTTAGGTTCTGATGAAAAAAGAAACGGGATCACACCGTATTAGATATGTTCGTTTTCTTTCGAAGTATGATAATTGCAAAGATCCACTGGAGAGAAACTCGGATATGGCAGTAAAATTGTTATCCAAAAAGGCACTAGGTGAGCCAAACGCTACGGCTGTTTAGTCTTCAACAAATAAATTACAATTCAAAACAGTGCAGTTACATTTGTTAACTTAATGTTTTCCTTTTTTTGAAACATTTATCTATGAGTCAAATGTAAGGCAACACATTACAAAAAGATATGAATATTACAGAAAACAATGTACCCGATGAACACACACTGACACAAAAACGCTTCCATGGTTTTTATGACATTTTATGCCTCCTGATGCCATCGTGATGGCTTGGAGCCTCCAAAAAACGACGATGATAATGAGAAATATGATAATATGATGCATAGACTGTAATTATTCTCCATGCTCCGCTTAAAAAAAAAAAAAACAATCTCCCCTCAGAAACTCTCAGTACCCAATAGTTTGTCCCAAACCTAAATCATTTTCCACAGAGACTTTGAGGGACAGAATAAGGCAACCAGAGTCCGTCAGAAGGCGGCGTCGGAGTGGAAATAGTTTGAAAAAGACCCTTTCATGGTCCCAAATTTCCCCTTTATTGTGTCGTCCGAACAGAAGAGCTGATAGTTTCCTTCCCAAGCTGTGAAAAGATGTCAAAGCTTTTCCTCTGGACAGAAGGAGACGTGATGAGGGAAAATAGAGAAAGATGGCGCCAAAAAAACCTCCATGATGTCTTTGTGAAACACGAATCCGGATTTTCAGCACCAATTACTGTCTTGTCTTAAACTGGTTTGTGTGAAATGCAACTTTAAAAGGTTAATTCAAAGTTTTGTTACATGTTTTTTCTTTTTTTCGTGTGAGGTTTTTGTAGAGGAAAGTACAAAATCCCAATTTTATCCAGAAGTTCAGATGGTTAGCTGGAAGAAAGAAGAGAGAGAAAACAACTCTAGAAAGTGTACATGTAGAATCACTCTGAATGAAGATCCCTGTTAAAGGCAGTTTTATATGATTGACACGGACACGTTTCAAGTTAGGATGCGACAGGAACACAACACACACATTTAACCGCAGTAAAGGACAGATGTAACTTTTAAAAGTCCGATTTTACATGAAGGAAATGAAGCCTGTCAAATTAAATAGATTTTTTAAGAGATCTGATCATTTCATATCAAGATTACTGCATGTTATACTATTGAGTTTGGAAATCTGAAAGGAAAATGTTATTAATTTGTCCTGAAATACGGAATAGTTCTACATTATTTACAGTATAATAGTAGTAATGTGCCATATATGGATTTAAATTGACATAAAATAAAGTTTCACTGCAAATAATAGCATTAAATAACAATACTTAGCACTTAATAATCGATTATATACATTCTTGTTTATCTCACAACAATATTGTTTAAATGATGACGAATTTGTGGATAATTTGGGAGGTGTGGTGAAATATCATTTGAGAAATCGATTCTACATCTATTCTTGGATTTTCAAAATGCATCGCTGTTTTCGCTTGAATCAATTCAGAGCTTCGTTTTTTTTAGTTCGTCATTAAATAATTAACTTTATTAATGATTGTTTTAGGTTCAAGTGTTATCTGTAAGGATTGACCAAGCATGGCTGTTTTTCAAGTATATAGGACTATCTGGTGGTTAAAAGGAAGCTGAGAAACAATACAGAATCATTTCTTGATTCGCAATGCATCGATATATTGTTCCAGCCCTAGCCTAGAGCGCCGCCTTCTGTTAAACTAGCCTAGAGCGCCATCTGCTGTTAAAAACTAACCTAGAGCGGGGTTTGCTGTTAAAAACAACACTAGAGCATTGTCTGCTGTTAAAAGCTAGCCTAGAGCGCCATCTGCTGTTAAAAAACTAGTGTAGAGCACCATCTGCTGTTAAAAACAAGCCTAGAGCACCGTCTGCTGTTAAAACTAGCCTAGAGCACCGTCTGCTGTTAAAACTAGCCTAGAGCGCCATCTGCTGTTTAAAAACAAGCCTAGAGCACCTTCTGCTGTTAAAAAACTAGCCTAGAGCACCATCTGCTGTTAAAAACTAGCCTAGAGCGCTGTCTGCTGTTAAAAAACTAGCCTAGAGCACCATCTGCTGTTAAAAACAAGCCTAGAGCTCCATCTGCTGTAAAAAACAAACCTAGAGCACCATTAGCTGTTAAAAACAAGCCTAGAGCGCCGTCTGCTATTAAAAACAAACCTAGAGCGCCATTAGCTGTTAAAAACAAGCCTAGAGGGCCGTCTGCTATTAAAAACTTGCCTAGAGCACCATCCGCTGTTAAAAACTAGCCTAGAGCATCGTCTGCTGTTAAAAACAAGCCTAGAGTGCCGTCTGCTGTTAAAAACAAGCCTAGAGCACCGTCTGCTGTTAAAACTAGCCTAGAGCGCCATCTGCTGTTTAAAAACTAGCCTAGAGCGCTGTCTGCTGTTAAAAAACTAGCCTAGAGCACCATCTGCTGTTAAAAAACTAGCCTAGAGCACCATCTGCTGTTAAAAAACTAGCCTAGAGCACCATCTGCTGTTAAAAACAAGCCTAGAGCGCCGTCTGCTGTTAAAAAACTAGCCTAGAGCACCATCTGCTGTTAAAAAACTAGCCTAGAGCACCATCTGCTGTTAAAAACAAGCCTAGAGCACCATCTGCTGTTAAAAACAAGCCTAGAGCACCGTCTGCTGTTAAAACTAGCCTAGAGCGCCATTAGCTGTTAAAAACAAGCCTAGAGCGCCATCTGCTACTAAAAACAAACCTACAGCACCATCTGCTGTTAAAAACAAGCCTAGAGCGCCATCTGCTATTAAAAACTAGCCTAGAGCACCGTCTGTTGTTAAAAGCTAGCCTAGAGCGCCATCTGCTGTTAAAAAACTAGTGTAGAGCACCATCTGCTGTTAAAAACAAGCCTAGAGCTCCATCTGCTGTAAAAAACAAGCCTAGAGCTCCATCTGCTGTAAAAAACAAACCTAGAGCACCATTAGCTGTTAAAAACAAGCCTAGAGCGCCGTCTGCTATTAAAAACTTGCCTAGAGCACCATCCGCTGTTAAAAACTAGCCTAGAGCATCGTCTGCTGTTAAAAACTAACCTAGAGCTCCATCTGCTGTTAAAAACAAGCCTAGAGCACGGTCTGCTGTTAAAAACAAGCCTAGAGCACCGTCTGCTGTTAAAAACAAGCCTAGAGCACCGTCTGCTGTTAAAACTAGCCTAGAGCGCCATCTGCTGTTTAAAAACTTGCCTAGAGCACCATCTGCTGTTAAAAAACTAGCCTAGAGCACCATCTGCTGTTAAAAACAAGCCTAGAGCACCGTCTGCTGTTAAAACTAGCCTAGAGCGCCATTAGCTGTTAAAAACAAGCCTAGAGCGCCATCTGCTACTAAAAACAAACCTACAGCACCATCTGCTGTTAAAAACAAGCCTAGAGCGCCATCTGCTATTAAAAACTAGCCTAGAGCACCGTCTGTTGTTAAAAACTAGCCGAGAGCGCCATTAGCTGTTAAAAACAACCCTAGAGCATTGTCTGCTGTTAAAAGCTAGCCTAGAGCGCCATCTGCTGTTTAAAAACTAGCCTAGAGCGCCGTATGCTGTTAAAAACAAGCCTAGAGCACCGTCTGCTGTTAAAAACAACCCTAGAGCACCATCTGCTGTTAAACACTAGCCTAGAGCGCGGTCTGTTGTTTAAAACTAGCCTAGAGCACCATCCGCTGTTAAAAACTAGCCTAGAGCGCCATCTGCTGTTAAAAACTAACCTAGAGCTCCATCTGCTGTTAAAAACTAGCCTAGAGCATCCTCTGCTGTTAAACACTAGCCTAGAGCTCCATCAGCTGTTAAAAACAAGCCTAGAGTGCCGTCTGCTGTTAAAAACAAGCCTAGAGCACCGACCGCTTTTAAAATTAAGCCCAGAGCGTCATCTGCTGTTAAAAACTAGTCTAGAGCGCCGTCTGCTGTTAAAAACTTAATTCAAGAGTAATTAGAGATGCATTTTGAAAGTCTAATAATCAACGCAGAATCGATTTCAAGCTGTTTTTGTCACAGCTCTAGATAACTCACATGTAAATCTACATTTTTTAAATTAAAATAAAGTATACATGAAGGCCGTCACTAACTGTGCCTCATCATTAGGTATGATCAGATGCGTGATGTGTCCTAAATATATGAATGATACTGTATTAATTCACACAAATTAGCCGCTAAAATAGTTATAACATTGTGTTCTTACGTCTTGACCAATACAGAAGCAGATATTTTTATAATCGACATGGTGTATTTGATAATGAACCAAAATGTTGCTTCATTTACTTCATGCCAAAATACTTCAGTCAGATTTCATGGACATCACCTCTTCTTACCCTCACAGAAAGATGAAGACAGAGAAACTATAAACGCTTATATTAAATTGACACTAGTCAGATATTTGCTTTATTACGTCTACATTTTTGAGAAGTTTACTCAAAGCCAATTCCCAAATTAAGAGTGTCTTTTCTAATAGATGAAAATAACTTAAAAAGAGCGGGAAAGCCCACAGAGCCTCTGCCCAGCTAAAGGAAAGTCCCTTTGTATGGGGTATATGCACAGAGACTTTTAATTTTCAGTCAGCCAGCGAAAGCACTTCCTGTGAACTGTCGTGCCATTATAAACTCAGCACATTTAAGATCTAGTTTCTTTAAAATCAATGATCTTCACAGTGTTATTGAGATATATACAGATAGTGAGACTATAAAGTGCGTCTCACACCAGAGAAGAAGCACTGCATTTAATTCCATTGTTCTGCACCATGTCTTAAAAATATGGACATTTATTTTACCACAGTATTTTCCGAATGGAGTTTCAGCACTGGAACTGTCGTGCTATTATAAACTCACCACATTTAGGATATTATTTAAACTCAATGATCTTCACTATATAATTGAGATATAATACAAAGTGCATGTCACACCGGACAAGAAGCACTGCATTCAATTGAATAGTTCTGCACCATATCTTTAAAATATGGACATTTATTTTACCACAGTATTTTCAATGGAGTTTCAGCGCTCACCTGTTGCTTCTGACAGTGTTTCTTTAAATGGCTGTTCATCTAATTTCACGCTTGAACAACAAAATGCATGCTTAAATCAATTTAACTGCTTATATTTGAATTAAATGGCATTATTGATGCTGTAAAAGTAACCTAATGAAATTGAAAGTAGTCACATTAACCTTATCAGTGGCTGAAAACTATAGCTGTGCATATAGCCCGTTGCCCAAACATTGGTTAAGTTTGTAAAGGAAAAGAAAGTCATAAGAAAAGAAGAGTCCTCCAAAATAAAAGTCCCCACAGTTAGGCCTCAAACTAACAGATGGAGTGCTGGACTACAGCATTGCACAGTAAAGGTGTGGAGAAGCTGAATGATGTGGTCAGCATGTGCTGGAGGTTGTGTCTGCAGCCTGGAGAATGGACTGTGCCCTGCTATGAGATTAGATAATATAAAGATAAAGATGTAAGATCATCTGTAAAGATTGGATATAAGTGCTATAACAGCCCGTCACCACACTGCACTGCCTTATAGCTTTGAGTAGCACAGTTACAATCAGAAATATTCTAATCATACTTCACCCCAAATATCAAGATACATCCAATATATACAGTTGCAATCAGAATTATTGAACCCCCTTTGAATTTTTTTTCTTTTTTAAAGGGTCACGAAACACCAAAACACTTTTTTTGAGCTGTTGACAGTCATATATGTGTCCCACGCTGCTATAAACACTATTAGGACACATATATTGCACTAAAAAGTGAAAATTGGTTGTTTTTGCGTTATTTTGAGCAAATTCGTTCTTCCGGTTTGAAACGAATTTTTGAAGCTGCGTCACGGCCATGAGATACTTAGGGTAAATCCAGCCAGGATAGTGGCTGTCTGTCTTTTTGAGGACGTTCTGACGCATCTGAGTGTGCGGCATTAATTCATGAGAAGACGTGCTTCAAACCAATCAGCGCGCTCTATTGTGTATGACGCGAAACTTCATTAATATGCATGATAGCTCCGGAGACTGTTTACGCTGTACAGACGGCAGAGAGACGCCACGTTGTGTTGCTAAAACAAGTGAAAGAACAAGAATTTGGAGACATGGGTCGTCGGTGTGCTGCAACAAGGTTTTGTTTTCATTTTCCCTCTATGAGAGAGCTGCTGGACTCACGTGTGGATTACAGTGCACGCGACAGAAATGCTGTAAATGCTGCTCTCCAAATGTAAACATGATCAAACTTTTCCCGTCATGCAGGATTTTCGCCGCATTTTGTGACAGGATATAGTCTATATACACACGGCTTTCTGACGCTGCCTACCTAGTCATCCAAGTTACCGAGAAATGCGGAGGATTTTTTTTTTCTCCCATTCGCCGTGCGGTATCAAACATTGGATTAAAACTCCACTCTTCCAGCAGTTCCTCGCTTTTAATATCTCGTTTGTCACAGGCAACATGCAGGAAATGTTCCTGAATAAAAAGTGAAAATGCCAAACTGCTGTTAAAGTCGACAAATTAATAATTTGGCAAGTAGTTCGATTACTGATGGCCATGTAAACACAGTCACTGTCTTTCTCCCCTGCATCTGCGTGCCCAAACAGAAACTCCCATATTTGCATAACCTTCCCTCTTTCCCTCCCCTGACACTCCCACCTAAACAGAGCTGGACACGCCCACTTTTCCTGACTTTTTCAAACTAGAGGTGTGAAAACACCCTGCTGAGACAGGGGGTTTCATGGCCCTTTAAATATTTCCCAAATGATGTTTAACAGAGCAAAGAAATTTTCACAGTTTGTCTGATAATATTTTTTCTTCTGGAGAAAGTCTTATTTGTTTTATTTCGGCTAGAATAAAAGCAGTTTTTAATTTTTTAAAACCCATTTAAGGTCAAAATTATTAGCCCCTTTAAGCTATATATTTTTTCGATAGTCTTCAGAACAAACCATCATTATACAATAACTTGCCTAATTACCCTAACCTGTCTAGTTAACCTAATTAACCTAGTGAAGCCTTTAAATGTCACTTTAAGCTGTATAGTAGTGTCTTGAAAAATATCTAGTAAAATATTATTTACTGTCATCATGACAAAGATAAAATAAATCAGTTATTAGAGATGAGTTATTAAAACTATTATGTTTAGAAATGTGTTGAAAATTTTTTCTCTCCGTTAAACAGATATTGGGGTAAAAAAATAAACAGGGGGGCTAATAAATCAGGGGGTTGAATAATTCTGATTGCAACTGTATACAGCTGAACTCAGAATTATTCAATTTGAATTTGTACATTTTTCCCCAAGAGAGGAGACTTTTTCAACATTTTTAATTATAATGCTCTATCCTGTTTGTTTACAATCACTCAAAATATAACTGACCTTGTTTGCATTCTTTATATTAAATGACTTAGATGAGTTATGACATAGCTTGCACTACCTGACAGAAGTCTTGTGGCCTATCCGAGTTTTAGGAACAACAAATAATAACTTCACTTCTAGTCATTTGGTATCAGAAGTGGCTAATATGAAAGGCAAAGGCCACTAGATTACGCGTATTTGACCCAAATAAAATATGATCACGCCTTGATTTTTAATGATTTAATTAGGACAGTAAGGTCTGACTTAATATAAATGAATTTAAAAGTCTTAATATAAAGGTCTTAAGAATATAAAGTTGGTGCAGTGGAAAAAGAATGAATTTTGTGCATGAGCTTGGAGGACTGCATCCATACATCTCTGCAATGACTCAAATCACTTATTAATAAGTCAACTGGAATGGCAAAAGCGTTCTTGCAGGACTCCCAGAGTTCATCAAAATTCTTTGGATTCATCTTCAATGCCTCCTCCATCTTACACCAGACATACTCAATAATAATCATATCTGGTGACTGGGCTGGTCAATCCTGGAGCGCCTTGACTTTCTTTGCTTTCAGTAACTTTGATGTGAGGCTGAAGTATGAGAAGGAGCGCTATCCTGCTGAAGAATTTGCTCTCTCCTGTGGTTTGTAATGTAATGGGCAGCACAAATGTCTTGATCCCTCAGGCTGTTGATGTTGCCATCCACTCTGCAGATCTCTTGAAACCTACCTTCTTCCACGTTTCCAAATGATCAACTAGAAGTCAAGTTAATATTTGTTGCTCTTACAACTGGGATCAACGACAAGACTTCTATCCAAATGTCAAACTCCATGACCTTCACTGACTAAAAAGCTGAATTGTTATGGTCTATAATGAGCAGAAAAACAAGGTGGTGTTGTTCTGTGCATAATATTAAAATTTCATTCACTTAATAGCCATCACTAAAGCAACAATGGATTATTTATCTTAGATTTAAAACAGAATTGAAAGGAAACACGGCTGGAAGGGCATCCGCTGCGTAAAAATGTGCTGGATAAGTTGGCGGTTCATTCCGCTGTGGCGACCCCAGATTAATAAAGGGACTAAGCCGACAAGAAAATGAATGAATGAAAGGAAACAAAAGCGCCCGGTCTTTGAAATTGCACATGTTTTTTAGCCAATTACCAGTTGATGAGCAGAAATGGAATAAAATGTGACTGAAAATAGCTAAATCATAACAAAAAAGGGTGTGATAATGCGACGACATTGCATTGAATTGATAAATGCAAATATTTAATAATATTTAATGCGACAAACTAAAATCCCGACCCTGATATTCCATGACTTGGACAAAAACATAACACTTTAAATTCCTTGACATTCAATGTCCTGAACAGAGCTTTTAAAATAGCCAAAATTCCATACCCTGACATTATTTCTTTGATATTTTGGGGTGAAATATGACTTTACATTTAAAGGGATAGTTCACACAAAGATGAAAAAATCCTGTTCATTTACTCATCCACAGGTCATCCAAGATGAAGATGACTTTTTTCATCAGTAAAACATTAAAGAAGATTTTGAGCTGTTGCTTGGTGATTCATATAATGGCAGTGAATGGTGACCCGTTTTTCAGATTGAAAATAAATACATACAGACGAGTCTAAATCAATAGTCGTGGCTCCTGATGACACACTGAGGTCTTGTGAAGCGAACAGTTATAATATCATTAGCTTTAATCCATAGCATGGTCCATCATTTCTCATGTGCAAATATAGTCCGATTGTAGTCCAGTCGCTTTTGAGGATGAATACTGTGTATTAAAGCTAATAATATTGTAAATAATGTTAAATTTCTTCCACAAACCGATGGTTTCGCTTCACAAGACCTCAACGTTTCATCAGGATCTATGACTATTGATTTGGACTCGTTTGTGTGTGTTTATTTTAATCCAAAAACCTGTCACCATCCACTGCCATTATATGAATCACTAAAAACCACGAATTCAGCTCAAAATCTGTGTATTTTTATTCCATGTTTGATGTAATCGCAATCGAAACACGAAAAGAGGGTGGGTCATAATGTAGCTCCACCCCTTTAAAAAAAAACAGCCAATAGAATTTTGTTTATCACGACTTTACCAGTGAGAGTGGTTGAGCTTAAGCGCATCAGATGTGAAGGGGGCGGGGCATGTCAGATACTAGAGAGCATTTGATTGGTCAGAAGATTAGATGAGGTGACGTTAATAAAACCGTTGATCCATTTAGGCGGAAGTGAGTAAGTGAACAGGAAATTTTCATTCTTGCGTGAACTATCCCTTTAGATTCAGAGTAACTGTGGCTGCTTAAACAAGCACATTGGGATTGAATATTACTGTGAGAGTGTAAAGCTGAATTACCTGGGCTTTCCTGGGACATTTTTGGGGTTTTTGCGGAAGGACTGGTTGGCTCCGGAGCGAACGGACATTGATCGAGGAGACTGCCGTGCGAAGGTGGATGGTGGAGTCTTGGGAATCTTCTTGCCTAGATGACCGATCCATTTCTTCTGCTCGTCTTGAGACAAAGCCAGAAGCAGCATATCTCTAGCCGATGTCACGTCATAGTTCACTGAGGAACAGATAACAAAATTAGACACCAAACATGTTGAAATATGAAAAAATACGTTAAACAGAAATTGGGGGAAAAATATACAGGGGGGCTAATAATTCTGACTTCAGCTGTGTATGATTTTTAAAAAAGTGCTTACTGGGATAGTTCACCTAAAACTGAAAATGACCATAATCCAAGGTTATCATAACGTCAGAATCTTATGCCCTAGTAATAAATGTAAAACATTGTAAACACAAGAAAACATTTTGCTGCTAGCTTCTAACCTTTGCAAGGGGAAATCACGTCCTCCTTCTTGTCCAGGTGGTCTTTATGGCACTTGACGTGGCAGCGGCGGCACTCGAGGGCTGGCGGAGGCTTAAACACATGCCACAGGGGTTTGGAGCAAGCCTCACAGTTGGAGGGGAAATGATAGAGCGTTGGGATGAACTCGTGGCCTTTGTGGGGCAAACAGTTGGTTTTATCGCCCTGAGGAACACTCTCCACATCTGTCTCCTTCCGGCACTCGCCTTCATTAGCATACAGGATCTAAACCACAAACACTCTCATTCATTTTGTAGGTTCAGGTGAAGATTTCAAAGGTTGCGAAGCACATTTTTGGGACATAACGGCTCTATTTTAATGATCTATTTTAGAGATGCACACTTGGGGTATATCTGAATCCACTTTTGATGTTTTAAGTGTTTGAAAAACGGCCTGCCTACCCAGCGCATAACCTAAAAAGGGTTGTCCATATTTTCCTAATGAGTTATAGGTGTGTTTTCGGGAGTAACATGCATTAAACCAATATAAGTGTCATCTTCCATTCCCTTTAAAAGTGAGTTGGGATCTTGCCAAGCAGATTTGTTATTTACATGTTAGACTAAATGCATATTTAGAGCTAATCTGAATCAGCTGTTTCTATTTTAAGGGTGTGAAAAACAGTCTGCCTACCCAGCGCATAATCTAGAAGGGTTGTCCTTATTCTCTTAATGAGTTATAGATGTGTTTTTGGGAGTAATGTGCATTAAACCAATCAGAGTTTCATCTCGTATTCTCTTCAATGAGTAAACGATCTTGACAAGCAGATTTGCTATTTACATGGCAGACTTTGTAAGTGTAAAAAACACTTAAATAGTGAGGAAATGGATCTGCTTGACGTCTATAAAACTAGACAAATTCCACCAAAGCCCCCTTAGGTGAGGAAGCTGTAGGTGTAGGTAGCATTTTTTATATTTATGTAGACGATGAAATTCTTTTTACATTTTAATCCTAAAATAATTAATATTTAAAGATGTTCGTGTGCTGCTGCGTATCCCTGTGTGTGTAATAAGCAATGTGTACACGCATTATTGAACCACCAAATCACTAACGCACTCTTTAAATAGCACTGATATGGTGATTATATCATTATGGGGCATTTTCTGACCTTTGGTAATAGAAAACATATTAAAAAATGAACCTGGAATATTCTTGGGATTTCATCAGTCTCTGTCTCTCTATTTTAACAATCTACAGAAATCAATATTTGAAGAGGATCAAAAACGCTTTTTAAAATTGCCCTAAGACGGGAATGGGTGTTGTTCAATAGTTTTAGACAACTTTTTGATCCACTTCAAATGCTGACTACTGTATTTTAGGGCAAATGCACATTTAGGGCGTATCTGAATGCACTTTTGCTGTTTTAAGGATGTGAAAAACAGTCTGCCTACCAAGTGCATAACCTAAAAGGGGTTGTCCTTATTCCCTTAATGAGTTGGAGGTGTGTTTTTGGGAGTAATGTGTACTAAATCAATATGAGTGTCATCTTCCATTCTCTTTAAGAGTGAGTTAGGATCTTGCCACGCAGATTTGTTATTTACATGGTAGACTAAATGCACATTTAGAGCATATCTGAATCAACTTTTGCTATTTTAAGGATCTTAAAAACAGTCTGCCTACCCAGCGCATAATCTAAAAAGGGTTGTCCATATTTTCTTAATGAGTTATAGGTGTGTTTTCGGGAGTAACATGCATTAAACCAATATAAGTGTCATCTTCCATTCCCTTTAAAAGTGAGTTGGGATCTTGCCAAGCAGATTTGTTATTTACATGTTAGACTAAATGTACTTTTAGAGCTAATCTGAATCAGCTGTTTCTATTTTAAGGGTGTGAAAAACAGTCTGCCTATCCAGTGCATAATCTAGAAGGGTTGTCCTTATTCTCTTAATGAGTTATAGATGTGTTTTTGGGAGTAATGTGCATTAAACCAATCAGAGTTTCATCTCGTATTCTCTTTAATAATGAGTAAACGATCTTGCCAAGCAGATTTGCTATTTACATGGCAGACTTTGTAAGTGAAAAAACACTTAAATAGTGAGGAAACGGATCTGCTTGACGTCTATAAAACTAGACAAATTCCACCAAAGCCCCCTTAGGTGAGGAAGCTGTAGGTGTAGGTAGCATTTTTTATATTTATGTAGACGATAAAATTCTTTTTGCATTTTAATCCTAAAATAATTAATATTTAAAGATGTTTGTGTGCTTCTGCGTATCCCTGTGTGTGTAATAAGCAATGTGTACACGCATTATTAAACCACCAAATCACTAACGCACTCTTTAAATAGCACTGATATGGTGATTATATCATTATGGGGCATTTTCTGACCTTTAATAATAGAAACCATATTAAAAAATGAACCTGGAATATTCTTGGGATTTCATCAGTCTCTGTCTCTCTATTTTAACAATCTACAGAAATCAATATTTGAAGAGGATCAAAAACGCTTTTTAAAATTGCCCTAAGACGGGAATGGGTGTTGTTCAATAGTTTTAGACAACTTTTTTGATCCACTTCAAATGCTGACTACTGTATTTTAGGGCAAATGCACATTTAGGGCGTATCTGAATGCACTTTTGCTGTTTTAAGGATGTGAAAAACAGTCTGCCTACCCAGTGCATAACCTAAAAGGGGTTGTCCTTATTCCCTTAATGAGTTGGAGGTGTGTTTTTGGGAGTAATGTGTATTAAATCAATATGAGTGTCATCTTCCATTCTCTTTAAGAGTGAGTTAGGATCTTGCCACGCAGATTTGTTATTTACATGGTAGACTAAATGCACATTTAGAGCATATCTGAATCAACTTTTGCTATTTTAAGGATCTTAAAAACAGTCTGCCTACCCAGCGCATAATCTAAAAAGGGTTGTCCATATTTTCCTAATGAGTTATAGGTGTGTTTTCGGGAGTAACATGCATTAAACCAATATAAGTGTCATCTTCCATTCCCTTTAAAAGTGAGTTGGGATCTTGCCAAGCAGATTTGTTATTTACATGTTAGACTAAATGCACTTTTAGAGCTAATCTGAATCAGCTGTTTCTATTTTAAGGGTGTGAAAAACAGTCTGCCTACCCAGCGCATAATCTAGAAGGGTTGTCCTTATTCTCTTAATGAGTTATAGATGTGTTTTTGGGAGTAATGTGCATTAAACCAATCAGAGTTTCATCTCGTATTCTCTTTAATAATGAGTAAACGATCTTGACAAGCAGATTTCCTATTTACATGGCAGACTTTGTAAGTGTAAAAAACACTTAAATAGCGAGGAAACAGATCTGCTTGACATCTACAGAACTAGACAGATTCCACCAAAGCCCACTGAGGAGAAGAAGCCGTAGGTTATTTTTATGTAGCAATAATATTCTATTACATTTTAATACCTAAATATTTCATATTTAAAGATATTCGTGTGTTGCTGCGCTTCCCTGTGTGTGTAATAAGCAATATGTACACGCATTGTGGACCAGCAAATCACTCTTTACACCAACGCACTCTTTAAATAGCACTGATATGGTGATTATATCATTATGGGGCATTTTCTGACCTTTATTATTAGAAAACATATTAAAAAACTGACCTGGAATATTCTTGGGATTTCATCAGTCTCTGCTCTGTAAACGTCACCTTGTGTGACAGGACGCACATGGAAAAGTTTGCTGTTATGAACACAAAAATACATACGTTGTAATAAAATCATTGTATTTTAAAAACAGGAATGAATGAAATAACCGCTAACGTGGATTGGATTGGTTTTTAACAACAGACAGCGCTCTAGCCTAGTGTTCAACAGCAGACGGCGCTCTAGGCTAGTGTTTAACAGCAGACGGTGCTCTAGGCTAGTGTTTAACAGCAGATGGTGCTCTAGGCTAGTGTTTAACAGCAGACGGCACTCTTGGCTAGTTTTTAACAGCAGATGGTGCTCTAGGCTAGTGTTTAACAGCAGATGGTGCTCTAGGCTAGTGTTTAACAGCAGACGGTGCTCTAGGCTAGTGTTTAACAGCAGACGGTGCTCTAGGCTAGTGTTTAACAGCAGACGGTGCTCTAGGCTAGTGTTTAACAGCACACGGTGCTCTAGGCTAGTGTTTAACAGCAGACGGCGCTCTAGTCTAGTGTTTAACAGCAGACGGCGCTCTAGTCTAGTGTTTAACAGCAGACGGCGCTCTAGGCTAGTGTTTAACAGCAGAGGGTGCTCTAGGCTAGTGTTTAACAGCAGACGGCGCTCTAGTCTAGTGTTTAACAGCAGACGGCGCTCTAGGCTAGTGTTTAACAGCAGAGGGTGCTTTAGGCTAGTGTTTAACAGCAGAGGGTGCTCTAGGCTAGTGTTTAACAGCAGACGGTGCTCTAGGCTAGTGTTTAACAGCAGAGGGTGCTCTAGGCTAGTGTTTAACAGCAGAGGGTGCTCTAGGCTAGTGTTTAACAGCAGACGGTGCTCTAGGCTAGTGTTTAACAGCAGATGGTGCTCTAGGCTAGTGTTTAACAGCAGACGGTGCTCTAGGTTAGTGTTTAACAGCAGACGGTGCTCTAGGCTAGTGTTTAACAGCAGACGGTGCTCTAGGCTAGTGTTTAACAGCAGACGGTGCTCTAGGCTAGTGTTTAACAGCAGACGGTTCTCTAGGTTAGTGTTTAACAGCAGATGGTGCTCTAGGCTAGTGTTTAACAGCAGATGGTGCTCTAGGCTAGTGTTTAACAGCAGACGGTGCTCTAGGCTAGTGTTTAACAGCAGACGGTGCTCTAGGCCAGTTTTTTTTACAGCAGACGGTGCTCTAGGCTAGTGTTCAACAGCAGATGGTGCTCTAGGCTAGTGTTTAACAGCAGACGGTGCTCTAGGTTAGTGTTTAACAGCAGATGGTGCTCTAGGCTAGTGTTTAACAGCAGACGGTGCTCTAGGTTAGTGTTTAACAGCAGACGGTGCTCTAGGCTAGTGTTTAACAGCAGACGGTGCTCTAGGCTAGTGTTCAACAACAGATGGTGCTCTAGGCTAGTGTTTAACAGCAGACGGTGCTCTAGGCTAGTGTTTAACAACAGATGGTGCTCTAGGCTAGTGTTTAACAGCAGAGGGTGCTCTAGGCTAGTGTTTAACAGCAGATGGCGCTGTAAGCTAGTGTTTAACAACAGATGGTGCTCTAGGCTAGTGTTTAACAGCAGAGGGTGCTCTAGGCTAGTGTTTAACAGCAGATGGCGCTGTAAGCTAGTGTTTAACAACAGATGGTGCTCTAGGCTAGTGTTTAACAGCAGAGGGCGCTCTAGGCTAGTTTTTAACAACAGACGGTGCTCTAGGCTAGTGTTCAACAGCAGACGACGCTCTAGGCTAGTTTATAACTGCAGACTACGTTCTAGGCTAGTATTTAACAGCGGATGGTGCTCTAGGCTAGTTTTTAACTGCAGATGGTGCTCTAGGCTAGTGTTTGTGGTTATTGGTCAGAATACTTACTCAATATCTAGTACCATAGAGGGATTGGACTGCTCCTTGTCTTGCTCATCATTGTAAAAAAGGATTTTTTTACTGCTCACCACAACATACTGAAAGAAACAAATACATATATATGTATATATATTAGAAAAGAGGTAGAAAAGATCATTAATATCTATTCTTGTCATCCAAGTCTTACCTGTTTTTTCCAGCCGTATCTTTTTATATTAGCCCTATTAGGTATTGCGAGCCAGCCTTCAAGCCTGGATTCTGAAGTAATAAAATAAAATCCATTAGATCCAGAACAAAACAAACGAATCAGACATGCACTAAAACACTAACCAAGGTCGTGACACAATCCAAAACAAATGAAATAGCCGTAACTAACATGCGTAAACCAGGTACACTTTAAAGCAACTGCCTCACTGCACACTGTTGTAAGGTCAAAACAAATCCCAAACAAGGGCGGGACGTTTATATTATATTACATAAAGAATGAAATGGATGCTGAAAATGAGATGTTCAATACTTCCATGTGTGAATGTGAGAAAACAATGAGTAAAAAAGCCTTCAAGCCAAAAATTGATTATTTAATAATGCACATGGACCAGACATATGTTATAGAAGTAAAAACAATGAAACAATTGGGTATAACTTTAATTTGAGGTATTCTCACTTTGAATTACCAATCTATTATTGGCTGTTTATTAGTACTTTATTAGTTATTCTGAATGGTCTCTAATCCTACCCAATACCTAAACCCAACTACTACCTTAACTATTAATAAGCAGCAAATTAGTAGTTTATTAAAGCAAAAGCCATAATTGATTGTGTATTAATAGCGAGACTTGTACCTTAAAATAAAGTGTTAGCAAGAATTGTATTTTAATTTAGTCTAACATTAACAACCACAGCTAACAGGCTAATAGTTGATGTTGTTTTGTTTTAGAATAATGTGCAATTTTCATTATAAAGCCAGGAATGTTCATCATCTTCACAGGATTATTAGTAATCGGCTCAGTGCAGCAGCAGTGTTAAACTGTGCATTTTTTTTATCAAGTGACAAGCCAAACCTGTAATTGTAACCAAACCAATGCAACCAAATTGGAACCAAACCATGATGCAATTTAGTTAAAATGTTACTGGTTTGAAAGCATATGTGAAGACAGAAGGACTGGGATCATGCATGAAGTCTGTGACTGTGTGTGATTCGGCTCATTTGTTCACTAGTGAACATGCAATAAATCAATCAACCACACATACATATACAGTGTCAGACTACAAATTATACATTGATGTTTGGGGGTGGTCGGCTATTTTTTTTTCCAGGATTTTATGTAATACATAAGCATACTTCAGTGAACCAATTTAAGTCATTTAATGCAGTTATCTCGTTTATTAATCAAACATATTTAAGTTTTTTGTGTTTAAGGGAAAATGAGTGAGGATTAGGACCTACAGTAACATCTGATAGGGCTAGTGTTTAACAGCAGATGGCGCTCTAGGCTAGTGTTTAACAGCAGATGGTGCTCTAGGCTAGTGTTTAACAGCAGATGGCGCTCTAGGCTAGTGTTTAACAGCAGATGGCGCTCTAGGCTAGTGTTTAACAGCAGATGGCGCTCTAGGCTAGTTTTTAACAGCGGATGGCGCTCTAGGCTAGTGTTTAACAGCAGATGGCGCTCTAGGCTTGTTTTTAACAGCAGACGGTGCTCTAGGCTAGTTTTTAACAGCAGACGGTGCTCTATGTTAGTTTTTAACAGCAGACGGTGCTCTAGGATTGTTTTCAACAGCAGATGGCGCTCTAGGCTAGTTTTTAACAGCAGACCGTGCTCTAGGCTTGTTTTTAACAGCAGACGGTGCTCTAGGCTAGTTTTTAACAGCAGACCGTGCTCTAGGCTTGTTTTTAACAGCAGACGGTGCTCTAGGCTAGTTTTTAACAACAGACCGTGCTCTAGGCTTGTTTTTAACAGCAGACGGTGCTCTAGGCTAGTTTTTAACAACAGATGGCGCTCTAGGCTAGTTTTTAACAGCAGACGGTGCTCTAGGCTAGTTTTTAACAGCAGACGGTGCTCTAGGCTAGTTTTTAACAGCAGACATCGCTGTAGGCTAGTTTTTAACAGCAGACCGGGCTCTAGGTTAGTTTTTAACAGCAGACGGTGCTCTAGGCTAGTTTTTAACAGCAGACGGTGCTCTAGGTTAGTTTTTAACAGCAGACGGTGCTCTAGGTTAGTTTTTAACAGCAGACGGTGCTCTAGGCTAGTTTTTAACAGCAGACCGTGCTCTAGGCTAGTTTTTAACAGCAGACCGTGCTCTAGGCTAGTTTTTAACAGCAGACGGTGCTCTAGGCTTGTTTTTAACAGCAGACGGTGCTCTAGGCTAGTTTTTAACAACAGATGGCGCTCTAGGCTAGTGTTTAACAGCAGACCGGGCTCTAGGCTAGTTTTTAACAGCAGACCGTGCTCTAGGCTTGTTTTTAACAGCAGACGGTGCTCTAGGCTAGTTTTTAACAACAGATGGCGCTCTAGGCTAGTGTTTAACAGCAGATGGTGCTCTAGGCCTGTTTTTAACAGTAGACGGTGCTCTAGGCTAGTTTTAAACAGCAGTTGGCGCTCTAGGCCTGCTTTTAACAGCAGAGGGTGCTCTAGCCAAGTGTTAAACACAGTTAGCGCTCTAGTCTGGTTTTTAACAGCCGACGGTGCTCTACCAAGGCCTTAAAGCTACACATGCACACACACTAAAAAGTGACTAAACTTAAAACACATCTAAAAAGGTGCTCAGAGTAGGGGTTAGTATAGACATTTTTCACTCATTTTAGCAGTTCAGCACTGTTTCATTACACTAATTTAGCATTTCTCTTTATCATTATGAACACTCTGAGTAGCTTATTTTCGAGGCATCAGCAAAACCATAAAGCTGTGTCCATTAAAACAAAACAGAAAGTAGTGAGAAGAGACAAACTGCCACCCAGAAGCACAATCCAGGCATACGGGGATCCCAATCTTAAAGTTACTCACAGAGGGAAAAGAATAGAAGATACAAAGATAAGGAGAGCAAGAAGAAGCGACTATACATGAGGGAGAACAAGAGATGAGAGAGAGAGAGGAATTTAAACACAGAGAATGGCAGTCCATGACTAAAAACACATCATATTCTATAATTTATTACATACACACCTGATGATTAAAAAACATCCTAACAAAATTACAATGATCATGGAATTCATTAGAGCATGGCAAAAAATCATTCAAGAAATCAATTATGAATCGACTCTGAGAGTTTCAAAATGCATATTCTCTCTTGAATGGATTCTAAACTTAGATTTTAACAGCAGACGGCGCTCTAGGCTAGTTTTTAAACAGCAGATGGCGCTCTAGGCTAGTTTTTAAACAGCAGATGGTGCTCTAGGCTAGTTTTTGACAGCTAACAGTGCTCTAGGGTTGTTTTTAAACAGCGAACGGCACTCTAGGCAAGTTTTTTGACAGCTAATGGCACTGTAGGCAAGTTTTTTGACAGCTAATGGCACTGTAGGCTAATTTTTAAACAGCAAATGACGCTTTAGGTTAGTTTTTAAGAGCAGATGGCGCGCTATTCTAGTTTTTGACAGATAACAGCGCTCTAGGCTAGTTTTTGACAGCTAACAGCACTCTAGGCTAATTTTTAACAGCAGACAGCACTCTAGGCTAATTTTTAAAATGCAGGTGGGGCTCTAGGCTAGTTTTTGACAGCTAAAGGCACTCTAGGCTATTTTTTAAACAGCAGATGATGC
Organism: Danio kyathit; assembly: GCA_903798195.1. Taxonomy (NCBI): domain Eukaryota; kingdom Metazoa; phylum Chordata; class Actinopteri; order Cypriniformes; family Danionidae; genus Danio; species Danio kyathit. The sequence goes on along the minus strand of LR812520.1, from coordinate 3,902,948 downwards.
TCTAGGCTAGTTTTTGACAGCTAATGGCACTCTAGGCTACTTTTTAAACAGCAAACGGCCCTCTAGGGTAGTTTTTAAACAACAGACAGCGCTGTAGGCTAGTTTTTAACAGCTAATGGTGCTCCCGGCTAGTTTTTAAACAACAGACGATGTTCTAGGCTAGTTTGCAACAACAGATGGTGCTCTAGGCTAGTTTTTAACAGCAGACAGCACTTTAGGCTAGTTTTTAAAAAGCAGGTGGCGCTCTAGGCTAATTTTTGACAGCTAAAGGCACTCTAGGCTATTTTTTAAACAGCAGATGATGCTCTAGGCTAGTTTTTGACAGCTAATGGCACTCTAGGCTACTTTTTAAACAGCAAAAGGCACTCTAGGATAGTTTTCCCTGCTGAAAAATCCAGCTTAAACCAGCCTAAGCTGGTTGGCTGGTTTTAGCTGGTCGACCAGCCTGGTTTTAGAGGGTTTTGGCCATTTCCAGGCTGGTTTCCAGCCATTTCCAGCCTGGCCTTAGCTGGTCAGGCTGGGAGTTGACCAGCTAAAGCCAGCTTGACCAGCCAAAACCAGCTATCTCCAGCTTAAACCAGGCTGGTCAAGCTGGTTTTAGCTGGTTTAAGCTGGTCATTTTCCAGCCTGACCAGCTAAGACCAGGCTGGAAATAGCTGGAAACCAGCCTGGAAATGGGCAAAACCCCTCTAAAACCAGGCTGGTCGACCAGCTAAAACCAGCCAACCAGCTTAGGCTGGTTTAAGCTGGATTTTTCAGCAGGGTTTAAACAGCAGATGGTGCTCTACGCTAGTTTTTGACAGCTAATGGCGCTCTAGGCTAGTTTTTAAACAGTAAACGGCACTCTAGGATAGTTTTTAAACAGCAGATGGTGCTCTACGCTAATTTTTGACAGCTAATGGCGCTCTAGGCTAGTTTTTAAACAACAGACGATGCTCTAGGCTAGTTTGTAACAACAGATGGTGCTCTAGGCTAGTTTTTAACAGCAGAATGCATTTGGAAAATCTTAATCGACTTCTTGCCACAGCTCTAGAATTTATGATTTTGATGTTTGGAAAAACATTTCAAAGAATCGCTTTGAAATGCACGAATGCCCTTTTCTTTTTTTAGCTTTCTTCAAGATATCTTCTTTTGTGTTCTACAAAAGAAAGAATCTCATAAAGGTTTGGAACCACCGGAGGGAAAGTAAATACAGAGTAATATTTAATTTTGTGTGAACTATCCCTTTCATTTCTCTACATTTATCAGCCAGAAATACTCTTGAAGGTTAGTGAAGGTGTCCTTACCAGCGATGTTGCTGTCCAGCTCGTCCGTCTGCAGACTGGTGACGCTGGAATTGTCCACACGGAGCTGCAAGTCATTCAGTTTCTCTCTGAGCTGCTCGATGTCACTCTCCTTGCTGTCCAGTTGCATCTGCAGCTCATTGCGATACGTGCACTCCTCTGCCAATTGCTGCAAACACAGACAACATCATTAACCATCAGATAACGACAGATCACACAGTCATTAAGGTCATCAGACCAGTCTTTTCTCACAATACCAAGGAAACGGTGTAAGCAAAAAGGGGATCAGGCTTTCATTGTTATCACTCCAAAATCCTAGAATAAGCTTCCACCTAACATTAGACGTGCTATATTCCATTATTATTCTGTATGTTTAAAACCAGCAGATTATACTATATATTTCACGTCATGTGCCTACTGTAATTAATTTTTAAAAATCATAACTCCCAACTCACAAAAACCGCCACCTTTCATCTGAGAAATATCGTTGAGCTACGAAGCATGCTATCTATCTCAGATAGATATCTCAGATGCAGAAAAGCTAGTTCATGCTTTTATGACCTCTAGGCTGGATTACTGTAATGATCTTCTATTAATAAACTTCAGTTAGTGCAAAATGCAGCTGCCAGAGTTCTTACCAGGTCTAGAAAATATGATCATATCATCCCAATTTTATCCTCCTTACACTGGCTGCCTGTAAAGTTCCGTATTGATTATAAAATATTGCTTCTTACCTATAAAGCTTTAAAGCCCCGGTCAGATCATACGAATTCGTCAAGATTTGGGCACGATTTCCTTGACAGAGGGGAATTCGTAAACGACAAATGGGTGTCGTGACACAAGATTAAAATGTTTCTTCTCGTGTAATGTGGCATAGTTCACGACAACCGATACCATGCCTGTGACGCCTCACGACACCATCGCAGAAAGTCTAGCATGTTTAATTTTTAATCGTCGTTCTTCACAACGAGTTCCCAATAGAAGCACATACTTTCTCGGTTATATCAGTGGGTGCCTTTAATGCATCATTTAGGTAATCAAAAAATAGTCTGCATGTTTACTTATGGGTGGGTCACAGGTGTATAAGATCAATCATTGGTTATGCAAACTTTAATTATTCATTCATTCATTCATTCATTTTCTGCCGCTTCTCCGGGGCCGGGTCGCGGGGGTAGCAGTTTTAGGAGAGAACCCCAGACTTCCCTCTCCCCAGACACTTCCTCCAGCTCCTCCGGGGGGATCCCAAGGCGTTCCCAGGCCAGCCGAGAGACATAGTCCCTCCAGCGTGTCCTGGGTCTTCCCCGAGGCCGCCTCCCGGTGGGACATGCCTGGAACACCTCCCTAGGAAGGCGTCCAGGTGGCATCCGAAACAGATGCCCCAGCCACCTCAACTGACTTCTCTCGATGTGGAGGAGCAGCGGCTCTACTCTGAGCTCCTCTCGAGTGACAGAGCTCCCAAACCCTTCCATAAACCGCCACCTTATCGTGGTGAAGGGGTTTGAGTGCCTGAGGGATCTATGGATCTATGAGAGCTATGTTGTCAGGGGCTAATGCCCCTGGTAGGGTCTCCCAAGGCAAAAAGGTCTTGGGTGACAGGTCAGACTAAGTGCGGTTCAAAAACCCCTTATGAGTATAAGTACGTCAAAGACCGTGACGTCGCCCGGTATGGCGCAGCCGGGGCCCCAATCTGGAGCCAGGCCTGGGGTTGGGGCTCGTAAGCGAGCGGCTGGTGGCCGGGTTTTTTCCCACGGAACCCGGCCGGGCTTAGCCCGAAGGAGCAACGTGGGACCATCCTCCCGCAGGCCCACCACCTACAGGGGGAGCTGTAAGGGGCCGGTGCTTTGTGGAACGGGTGGTGGTCGAAGGTTAGGACCACGACAACCCGATCGTCAGGCATGGAAACTGGCTTTTGGGACAAACTTTAACTAGCTTTTCTAAAATATAAAGGTGTTTTAAGCAATTTTATCTGACAGACTGGCACAAATATGCAGACATCTCCTTTCTCACAACGAGTTTCTGAGTTCTCTCATCCTTCTAACAGAGTTTGTTCTTCCGAGCTAATCTGGGAACATGTTAAGTGCCGCAAATACATTTCAAAAGCATTTCCTGCTTATTCAAATTTGTCATTAACAGTGAAAACAGTTTAATATCTGAAACTGGGAATATTTCACTTTCATTTTGTTTAGGCTAGATTATTATTTTATTTAACAAACCAACACAATCTCATGTTTTGGAGCATGCATCACCTCAAATTATTATTCGTTATTCTTGTTTATTGATAACTGATCAACAAAAGATACAAACCAAAATTAAAGCTGCAAGCAGCGATGATAGGGACCTCGCACCCCGGCTCACCGCCGCCCGGTGGCCTCAGGATGACAGAGAACAGCGAACAATATTATTTTAGGCCGATATATAGAAAAACCTGTGAAAAATCACAGATTTATGGCAAATTTCCTTCTGTCAGCAGGTGGCGCTAAGACTGTGACTCAACATTGCCATGTAGATGTCGTCAGGAGAGGAACGTTATCAACCATGTGAAGTTTCAGGCAGATCGGACATTGTGTGGTTGAGTTATAAGCCAAAATATGTTCCGCCAGCAGGTGGCGCTATAACTGTGACTCAACATTGGCATGTAGATGTCTTCAGGAGAGCACTCTTATCAACCATGTGAAGTTTCAGGCAGAACGGACTTTGTGTGGTTGAGTTATAAGCCAAACTACCTTCTGCCAGCAGGTGGCGCTATGACTGTGACTCAATATTGGCATGTAGATGTCTTCAGGAGAGCACTCTTATCAAACATGTGAATTTTCAGGCAGATCGGACATTGTTTGGCTGAGTTATAAGTGATTTCCTGTTGCCAGCAGGTGGCGCTATAACTGTAGCTGGATATTGGCATGGGGATGTGTTCAGGAGAGGTGTTTTATCAACCATGTGAAGTTTCGGGCTTATCGGACATTGTGTGGTAGAGTTATAAGCCAAACAACCTTCTGTCAGCAGGTGGCGCTATAACTGTGACTCAATATTGGCATGCAGATGTCTTCAGGACAGGACCCGTATCGAACATGTTGATTTTCAGGCAGATCGGACATTGTTTGGCTGAGTTATAAGTGATTTCCTGTTGCCAGCAGGTGGCGCTATGTCTGTGACTCAATATTGGCATGTAGATGGCTTCAGGAGAGGAATCTTATCAACCATGTAAAGTTTCGGGCTGATCGGGCATTGTGTGAATGAGTTATAAGCCAAACTACCTTCTGCCAGCAGGTGGCGCTATGACTGTGACTCAATATTGGCATGTAGATGTCTTCAGGAGATGACTCTTATCAAACTTGTGAAGTTTCAGGCAGATCGGACATTGTTTGGCTGAGTTATGAGTGATTTCCTGTTGCCAGCAGGTGGCGCTATAACTGTAACTGGATTTTGGCATGTAGATGTCTTCAGGAGAGGAACTTTATTACCCATGTGAAGTTTCAGGCATATCGGACATTGTGTGGTTGAGTTATAAGCCAAACTACCTTCTGCCAGCAGGTGGCGCTATGACTGTGACTCAATATTGGCATGTAGATGTCTTCAGGAGATGACTTTTATCAAACATGTGAAGTTTCAGGCAGATCGGACACTGTTTGGCTGAGTTATAAGTGATTTCCTGTTGCCAGCAGGTGGCGCTATAACTGTAACTGGATATTGGCATGTAGATGTGTTCAGGAGAGGTCTTTTATCAACCATGTGAAGTTTCGGGCTGATCGGAGATTGTGTGATTGAGATATAAGTACTTCCTGTTCAATGGCGAAGCTTTGATGTTTGTCAGTCCACCACGGACACGCCCATCGGCGAAAACTCTAGATCTTCACAATATATCATCGCTAGAGCTTTCATAAAACACCACCAAAATGTGGTGCGGATACGATAAAATTTGTGGGAGTTGTTTGTTATGCTGTAAAACACATCACTTCCTGTTGCCAGCAGGTGGCGCTATAACTGTAACTGGATATCGGCATGTAAACGTGTTCAGGTCAGGACGGTTATCATACGTGTTCATTTTGAGGCAGATCGGATAATGCATGCCTGAGTTATAACAACTTCCTGTTTCATGGCGAATCGTCAAAGTTTGCGAGGCCGCCACGGACACGCCCATCGCCGAAAACTCTAAAGCTTCGCAATTTAACATCGCCAAGGCCTTTAGATGATAAAACCCAATTTTGGTGTTGATCGGATGAAATCCCTAGGAGGAGTTCGTTCAAATACAACGCCTGGAAATGGCAAAAACGCCACTTTTTCGCCGCAGGAAGTCAAAAATATCAGACTTCCTGTTGGGTTTGAGACTTTGCTCCAAGAGACTTTTTTGTATGGTTTGGCATGTTTGAGGTGTGTGCCAATTTTCGTGCGTGTGCGTGATTCGTAGCTCGGGGGCTAGTCCGTCACAAGCGCATAGGTGGCGCTGTCGAGTCATTTTGCCACGCCCACTTCCGAAACCTATAATAAACGTAATTTTTCGCCACTTCTGGGGCGTGTGCAAAGTTTCGTGAGTTTTCGGGCATGTTTAGCCCCTCAAAATCGCGATTCATTCCGCGGAAGAAGAAGAAGAAGAAGAAGAAGAAGAATAATTAAAGCTGCAAGCAGCGATGATAGGGACCTCGCACCCGGGCTCACCGCTGCCCGGTGTCCTCAGGATGACAGAGAACAGCGAACAATATTAATTTAAGCCGATATATAAAAAAAACCTGAGAAAAATCACAGATTTATGGCAAATTTCCTTCTGTCAGCAGGTGGCGCTATGACTGTGACTCAACATTGGCATGTAGATGTCTTCAGGAGAGGAACTTTATCAACCATGTGAAGTTTCAGGCAGATCGGACATTGTGTGGTTGAGATATAAGCCAAACTACCTTCTGCCAGCAGGTGGCGCTATGGCTGTGACTCAACATTGGCATGTAGATGTCTTCAGGAGAGGACTCTTATCAAACATGTGAATTTTCAGGTAGATCGGACACTGTTTGGCTGAGTTATGAGTGATTTACTGTTGCCAGCAGGTGGCGCTATGTCTGTGACTCAATATTGGCATGTAGATGTCTTCAGGATAGGACTCTTATCAAACATGTGAAGTTTCAGGTAGATCGGACATTGTTTGGCTGAGTTATAAGTGAGTTCCTGTTGCCAGCAGGTGGCGCTATAACTGTAATTGGATATTGACATGTAGATGTCTTCAGGAGAGGACTTTTATCAACCATGTGAAGTTTCAAGCAGATCGGACATTGTGTGAATGAGTTATAAGTACTTCCTGTTCCATGGCGAAGCGTTGATGTTTGTCAGTTCGCCACGGACACGCCCATCGGCGAAAACTCTAGACCTTCACAATATATCATCGCTAGAGCTTTCAGATAACACCACCTAAATTTGGTGCTGATACGATAAAATTTGTGCGAGGAGTTTGTAATGCTTTAAAACACATCACTTCCTGTTGCCAGCAGGTGGCGCTATAACTGTGACTGGATATTGGCATGAAAACGTGTTCAGGTCAGGACGGTTATCATACGTGTTAATTTTGAGGCAGATCGGATAATGCATGCCTGAGTTATAGCAACTTCCTGTTTCATGGCGAATCGTCAAAGTTTGCGATGCCGCCACGGACACGCCCATCGCCGAAAACTCTAAAGCTTCGCAATTTAACATCGCCAAGGCCTTTAGATGACAAAACCCAATTTTGGTGTTGATCTGATTAAATCCCTAGGAGGAGTTCGTTCAAATACAACGCCTGGAAATGGCAAAAACGCCACTTTTTCGCCGCAGGAAGTCAAAAATATCCGACTTCCTGTTGGGTTTGAGATATTGCTCCAAGAGACTTTTTTGTATGGTTTGGCATGTTTGAGGTGTGTGCCAATTTTCGTGCGTGTGCGTGGTTCGTAGTTCGGGGGCTAGTCCGTCACAAGCGCATAGGTGGCGCTGTCGAGTCATTTTGCCCCACCCACTTCCGAAACCCATAACAAACGTAAATTTTCGCCACTTCTGGGGTGTGTGCAAAGTTTCGTGAGTTTTCGGGCATGTTTAGACCGCCTAAAGGCCGATTCATTTCGGAGAAGAAGAAGAAGAAGAAGAAGAATAATAATAATTAAAGCTGCAAGCAGCGATGATAGGGACCTCGCACCCCGGCTCACCGCCGCCCGGTGGCCTCAGGATGACAGAGAACAGCGAACAATATTATTTTAAGCCGATATATAGAAAAACCTGAGAAAAATCACAGATTTATGGCAAATTTCCTTCTGCCAGCAGGTGGCGCTAAGACTGTGACTCAACATTGCCATGTAGATGTCGTCAGGAGAGGAACGTTATCAACCATGTGAAGTTTCAGGCAGATCGGACATTGTGTGGTTGAGTTATAAGCCAAATTATGTTCCGCCAGCAGGTGGCGCTATAACTGTGACTCAACATTGGCATGTAGATGTCTTCAGGAGAGCACTCTTATCAAACATGTGAATTTTCAGGCAGATCGGACATTGTTTGGCTGAGTTATAAGTGATTTCCTGTTGCCAGCAGGTGGCGCTATAACTGTAGCTGGATATTGGCATGGGGATGTGTTCAGGAGAGGTGTTTTATCAACCATGTGAAGTTTCGGGCTTATCGGACAATGTGTGTTAGAGTTATAAGCCAAACTACCTTCTGTCAGCAGGTGGCGCTATAACTGTGACTCAATATTGGCATGCAGATGTCTTCAGGACAGGACCCGTATCGAACATGTTGATTTTCAGGCAGATCGGACATTGTTTGACTGAGTTATAAGTGATTTCCTGTTGCCAGCAGGTGGCGCTATGACTGTGACTCAATACTGGCATGTAGATGTCTTCAGGAGAGGAATCTTATCAACCATGTAAAGTTTCGGGCTGATCGGGCATTGTGTGAATGAGTTATAAGCCAAACTACCTTCTGCCAGCAGGTGGCGCTATGACTGTGACTCAATATTGGCATGTAGATGTCTTCAGGAGAGGACTCTTATCAAACATGTGAAGTTTCAGGCAGATCGGACATTGTTTGGCTGAGTTATAAGTGATTTCCTGTTGCCAGCAGGTGGCGCTATAACTGTAACTGGATATTGGCATGTAGATGTCTTCAGGAGAGGTACTTTTATCAACCATGTGAAGTTTCGGGCTGATCGGAGCATTGTGTGATTGAGATATAAGTACTTCCTGTTCCATGGCGAAGCGTTGATGTTTGTCAGTCCACCACGGACACGCCCATCGGCGAAAACTCTAGATCTTCACAATATATCATCGCTAGAGCTTTCAGATAACACCACCCAAATGTGGTGCTGATACGATAAAATTTGTGGGAGTGAGTTTGTTATGCTGTAAAAACATGTCACTTCCTGTTGCCAGCAGGTGGCGCTATAACTGTAACTGGATATTGGCATGTAAACGTGTTCAGGTCAGGACGGTTATCATACGTGTTCATTTTGAGGCAGATCGGATAATGCATGCCTGAGTTATAACAACTTCCTGTTTCATGGCGAATCGTCAAAGTTTGCGAGGCCGCCACGGACACGCCCATCGCCGAAAACTCTAAAGCTTCGCAATTTAACATCGCCAAGGCCTTTAGATGACAAAACCCAATTTTGGTGTTGATCGGATGAAATCCCTAGGAGGAGTTCGTTCAAATACAACGGCTGGAAATGGCAAAAACGCCACTTTTTCGCCGCAGGAAGTCAAAAATATCAGACTTCCTGTTGGGTTTGAGACTTTGCTCCAAGAGACTTTTTTGTATGGTTTGGCATGTTTGAGGTGTGTGCCAATTTTCGTGCGTGTGTGTGATTCGTAGCTCGGGGGCTAGTCCGTCACAAGCGCATAGGTGGCGCTGTCGAGTCATTTTGCCACGCCCACTTCCGAAACCTATAATAAACGTAATTTTTCGCCACTTCTGGGGCGTGTGCAAAGTTTCGTGAGTTTTCGGGCATGTTTAGCCCCTCAAAATCGCGATTCATTCCGCGGAAGAAGAAGAAGAAGAAGAAGAATAATAATAAACGGAGCAATTCCAATAGGGCCTACGCACCGTTTCGGTGCTCGGTCCCTAATTAAAGCTGCAAGCAGCGATGATAGGGACCTCGCACCCCGGCTCACCGCCGCCCGGTGGCCTCAGGATGACAAAGAACAGCGAACAATATTAATTTAAGCCGATGTATAAAAAAAACCTGAGAAAAATCACATATTTATGCCAAATTTCCTCCTGTCAGCAGGTGGCGCTATGACTGTGACTCAACATTGGCATGTACATGTCTTCAGGAGAGGAACTTTATCAACCATGTGAAGTTTCAGGCAGATCGGACATTGTGTGGTTGAGTTATAAGCCGAACTACCTTCTTCCAGCAGGTGGCGCTATGACTGTGACTCAATATTGGCATGTAGATGTCTTCAGGAGAGGAACTTTATCAACCATGTGAAGTTTCGGGCAGATCGGACATTGTGTGGTTGAGTTCTAAGCCGAACTACCTTCTTCCAGCAGGTGGCGCTATGACTGTTACTCAATATTGGCATGTAGATGTCTTCAGGAGAGGATTTTTATCAAACATCTGAAGTTTCAGGCAGATCGGACATTGTTTGGCTGAGTTATAAGTGATTTCCTGTTGCCAGCAGGTGGCGCTATAACTGTAACTGGATATTGGCATGTAGATGTCTTCAGGAGAGGACTCTTATCAACCATGTGAAGTTTCAGGCAGATTGGACATTGTGTGGTAGAGTTATAAGCCAAACAACCTTCTGTCAGCAGGTGGCGCTATAACTGTCACTCAATATTGGCATGCAGATGTCTTTAGGAGAGGACTCTTAGCAAACTTGTGAATTTTCAGGCAGATCGGACACTGTTTGGCTGAGTTATAAGGGATTTCCTGTTGCCAGCAGGTGGCGCTACGTCTGTGACTCAGTATTGGCATGTAGATGTGTGCAGGAGAGGACTTTTATCAACCATGTGAAGTTTTAGGCAGATTGGACATTGTGTGATTGAGTTATAAGCCAAAGTACCTTCTGCCAGCAGGTGGCGCTATGACTGTTACTCAATATTGGCATGTTGATGTCTTCATGAGAGGACCCGTATCGAACATGTGAATTTTCAGGCAGATCGGACATTGTTTGGCTGAGTTATAAGTGATTTCCTGTTGCCAGCAGGTGGCGCTATAACTGTAACTGGATATTGGCATATAGATGTCTTCAGGAGAGTACTCTTATCAACCATGTGAAGTTTCGGGCTGATCGGATCATGTGTGAATGAGCTATAAGTACTTCCTGTTCCATGGCGAAGCGTTGATGTTTGTCGTGCTGCCACGGACACGCCCATCGGTGAAAACTCTAGATCTTCACAATATATCATCGCTAGAGCTTTCAGATAACACCACCCAAATTTGGTGCTGATACGATGAAATTTGTGCGAGGAGTTTGTTATGCTGTAAAACACAACACTTCCTGTTGCCACCAGGTGGCGCTATAACTGTGACTGGATATTGGCATGTAAACGTGTTCAGGTCAGGACGGTTATCATACGTGTTAATTTTGAGGCAGATCGGATAATGCATGCCTGAGTTATAGCAACTTCCTGTTTCATGGCGAATCGTCAAAGTTTGCGAGGCCGCCACGGACACGCCCATCACCGAAAACTCTAAAGCTTCGCAATTTAACATCGCCAAGGCCTTTAGATGATAAAACCCAATTTTGGTGTTGATCGGATAAAATCCCTAGGAGGAGTTCGTTCAAATACAACGCCTGCAAATGGCAAAAACGCCACTTTTTCGCCGCAGGAAGTCAAAAATATCCGACTTCCTGTTGGGTTTGAGATATTGCTCCAAGAGACTTTTTTGTATGGTTTGGCATGTTTGAGGTGTGTGCCAATTTTCGTGCGTGTGCGTGATTCGTAGCTCGGGGGCTCGTCCGTTCTAATTTATAGGTGGCGCTGTTGAGTCATTTTGCCACGCCCACTTCCGAAACCTATAATAAACGTAAATTTTCGCCACTTTTGAGGCGTGTGCAAAGTTTCGTGAGTTTTCGGGCATGTTTAGCCCCTCAAAACCGCGATTCAATCCGCGGAAGAAGAAGAAGAAGAAGAACAAGCAGCGATGATAGGGACCTCGCACCCCGGCTCACCGCCGCCCGGGGGTCTCAAGATGACAGAGAACAGCGAACAATATTAATTGAAGCTGATGTGTAAAAATACCTGAGAAAAATTACCGATTTATGCCAAATTTCCTCCTGTCAGCAGGTGGCGCTATGACTGTTACTCAATATTGGCATGTAGATGTCTTCAGCAGAGGAACTTTATTACCCATGTGAAGTTTCAGGCAGATCGGACATTGTTTGGCTGAGTTATAAGTGATTTCCTGTTGCCAGCAGGTGGCGCTATAACTGTAACTGGATATTGGCATGTAGATGTCTTCAGAAGAGGACTTTTATCAACCATGTGAATTTTCAAGCAGATCGGACATTGTGTGAATGAGATACAAGTACTTCCTGTTCCATGGCGAAGCGTTGATGTTTGTCAGTCCACCACGGACACGCCCCTCTGTGAAAACTCTAGATGTTCACAATATATCATCGCTAGAGCTTTCATATAACACCACCTAAATTTGGTGCTGATACGATAAAATTTGTGGGAGTAGTTTGTTATGCTGTAAAACACATCACTTCCTGTTGCCAGCAGGTGGCGCTATAACTGTAACTGGATATTGGCATGTAAACGTGTTCAGGTCAGGACGGTTATCATACGTGTTAATTTTGAGGCAGATCGGATAATGCATGCCTGAGTTATAGCAACTTCCTGTTTCATGGCGAATCGTCAAAGTTTGCGAGGCCGCCACGGACACGCCCATCGCCGAAAACTCTAAAGCTTCGCAATTTAACATCGCCAAGGCCTTTAGATGACAAAACCCAATTTTGGTGTTGATCGGATAAAATCCCTAGGAGGAGTTCGTTCAAATACAACGCCTGGAAATGGCAAAATCGCCACTTTTTCGCCGCAGGAAGTCAAAAATATCCGACTTCCTGTTGGGTTTGAGTCTTTGCTCCAAGAGACTTTTTTGTATGGTTTGGCATGTTTGAGGTGTGTGCCAATTTTCGTGCGTGTGTGTGATTCGTAGCTCGGGGGCTAGTCCGTCACAAGCGCATAGGTGGCGCTGTCGAGTCATTTTGCCACACCCACTTCTGAAACCTATAATAAACGTAAATTTTCGCCACTTCTGGGGCGTGTGCAAAGTTTCGTGAGTTTTCGGGCAAGTTTAGCCCCTCAAAATTGCGATTCATTCCGCGGAAGAAGAAGAAGAAGAAGAAGAAGAAGAAGAAGAAGAATAATAATAAACGGAGCAATTCCAATAGGGCCTACGCACCGTTTCGGTGCTCGGTCCCTAATTAAAGCTGCAAGCAGCGATGATAGGGACCTCGCACCCCGGCTCACCGCCGCCCGGTGGCCTCAAGATGACAGAGAACGGCGAACAATATTAATTTAAGCCGATATATAAAAAAAACCTGCGAAAAATCACAGATTTATGCCAAATTTCCTCCTGTCAGCAGGTGGCGCTATGACTGTGACTCAACATTGGCATGTACATGTCTTCAGGAGAGGAACTTTATCAACCATGTGAAGTTTCAGGCAGATCGGACATTGTGTGGTTGAGTTATAAACCGAACTACCTTCTTCCAGCAGATGGCGCTATGACTGTGACTCAATATTGGCATGTAGATGTCTTCAGGAGAGGAACTTTATCAATCATGTGAAGTTTCGGGCAGATCGGACATTGTGTGGTTGAGTTCTAAGCCGAAGTACCTTCTTCCAGCAGGTGGCGCTATGACTGTTACTCAATATTGGCATGTAGATGTCTTCAGGAGAGGAGTCTTATCAACCATGTGAAATTTCAGGCAGATTGGACATTGTGTGGTAGAGTTATAAGCCAAACAACCTTCTGTCAGCAGGTGGCGCTATAACTGTGACTCAATATTGGCATGTAGATGTCTTTAGGAGAGGACTCTTAGCAAACTTGTGAATTTTCAGGCAGATCGGACACTGTTTGGCTGAGTTATAAGGGATTTCCTGTTGCCAGCAGGTGGCGCTACGTCTGTGACTCAGTATTGGCATGTAGATGTGTGCAGGAGAGGACTTTTATCAACCATGTGAAGTTTTAGGCAGATTGGACATTGTGTGATTGAGTTATAAGCCAAATTACCTTCTGCCAGCAGGTGGCGCTATGACTGTTACTCAATATTGACATGTAGATGTCTTCAGGAGAGGACCCTTATCGAACATGTGAATTTTCAGGCAGATCGGACATTGTTTGGCTGAGTTATAAGTGATTTCCTGTTACCAGCAGGTGGCGCTATAACTGTAACTGGATATTGGCATGTAGATGTCTTCAGGAGAGGACTCTTATCAACCATGTGAAGTTTCGGGCTGATCGGATCATGTGTGAATGAGTTATAAGTACTTCCTGTTCCATGGCGAAGCGTTGATGTTTGTCGCGCTGCCACGGACACGCCCATCGGTGAAAACTCTAGATCTTCACAATATATCATCGCTAGAGCTTTCAGATAACACCACCCAAATTTGGTGCTGATACGATAAAATTTGTGCGAGGAGTTTGTTATGCTGTAAAACATGTCACTTCCTGTTGCCACCAGGTGGCGCTATAACTGTGACTGGATATTGGCATGTAAACGTGTTCAGGTCAGGACGGTTATCATACGTGTGAATTTTGAGGCAGATCGGATAATGCATGCCTGAGTTATAGCAACTTCCTGTTTCATGGCGAATCATCAAAGTTTGCGAGGCCGCCACGGACACGCCCATCGCCGAAAACTCTAAAGCTTCGCAATTTAACATCGCCAAGGCCTTTAGATGACAAAACCCAATTTTGGTGTTGATCGGATAAAATCCCTAGGAGGAGTTCGTTCAAATACAACGCCTGGAAATGGCAAAATCGCCACTTTTTCGCCGCAGGAAGTCAAAAATATCCGACTTCCTGTTGGGTTTGAGATATTGCTCCAAGAGACTTTTTTGTATGGTTTGGCATGTTTGAGGTGTGTGCCAATTTTCGTGCGTGTGCGTGATTCATAGCTCGGGGGCTCGTCCGTTCCAAGTTATAGGTGGCGCTGTTGAGTCATTTTGCCACGCCCACTTCCGAAACCTATAATAAACGTAAATTTTCACCACTTCTGAGGCGTGTGCAAAGTTTCGTGAGTTTTCGGGCATGTTTAGACCCCCTAAAAGCCGATTCATTCCGGAGAAGAAGAAGAATAATAATAATTAAAGCTGCAAGCAGCGATGATAGGGACCTCGCACCCGGGCTCACCGCCGCCCGGTGGCCTCAAGATGACAGAGAACAGCGTACAATATTAATTTAAGCCGATGTATAAAAAAACCTGAGAAAAATCAGATTTATGCCAAATTTCCTCCTGTCAGCAGGTGGCGCTATGACTGTGACTCAACATTGGCATGGAGATGTCTTCAGGAGAGGAACTTTATCAACCATGTGAAGTTTCAGGCAGATCGGACATTGTGTGATTGAGTTATAAGCCAAACTACCTTCTGCCAGAAGGTGGCGCTATGACTGTTACTCAATATTGACATGTAGATGTCTTCAGGAGAGGAACTTAATCAATCATGTGAATTTTCAGGCAGATCGGACACTGTTTGGCTGAGTTATAAGTGATTTCCTGTTGCCAGCAGGTGGCGCTATAACTGTAATTGGATATTGGCATGTAGATGTCTTCAGGAGAGGACTTTTATCAACCATGTGTAATTTCAAGCAGATCGGACATTGTGTGATTGAGATATAAGTACTTCCTGTTCCATGGCGAAGCGTTGATGTTTGTCAGTCCACCACGGACACGCCCATCGGTGAAAACTCTAGATCTTCACAATATATCATCGCTACAGCTTTCAGATAACACCACCTAAATTTGGTGCTGATACGATAAAATTTGTGCAAGGAGTTTGTTATGCTGTAAAACACGTCACTTCCTGTTGCCAGCAGGTGGCGCTATAACTGTAAGTGGATATTGGCATGTAAACGTGTTCAGGTCAGGACGGTTATCATACGTGTTAATTTTGAGGCAGATCAGATAATGCATGCCTGAGTTATAACAACTTCCTGTTTCATGGCGAATCGTCAAAGTTTGCGAGGCTGCCACGGACACGCCCATCACCGAAAACTCTAAAGCTTCGCAATTTAACATCGCCAAGGCCTTTAGATGACAAAACCCAATTTTGGTGTTGATCGGATGAAATCCCTAGGAGGAGTTCGTTCAAATACAACGCCTGGAAATGGCAAAAACGCCGCTTTTTCGCCGCAGGAAATCAAAAATATCCGACTTCCTGTTGGGTTTGAGATTTTGCACCTCTAGACTTTTTTGTAGGTCTTGGCATGTTTGAGGTGTGTGCCAATTTTCGTGCGTGTACGTGATTCGTAGCTCGGGGGCTGTCCGTTACAAGCGCATAGGTGGCGCTGTCGAGTCATTTTGCCACGCCCACTTCCGAAACCTATAATAAACGTAAATTTTCGCCACTTCTGAGGCGTGTGCAAAGTTTCGTGAGTTTTCGGGCATGTTTAGACCCCCTAAAGGCCGATTCATTTCGGAGAAGAAGAAGAAGAAGAATAATAATAATAAGAAACGGAGCAATTCCAATAGGGCCTACGCACCGTTCCGGTGCTCGGTCCCTAATTAAAGCTGCAAGCAGCGATGATAGGGACCTCGCACCCCGGCTCACCGCCGCCCGGTGGCCTCAAGATGACAGAGAACAGCGAACAATAATAATTTAAGCTGATGTATAAAAAAACCTGAGAAAAATCAATAATTTATGCCAATTTTCCTCCTGTCAGCAGGTGGCGCTATGACTGTGACTCAACATTGGCATATAGATGTCTTCAGAAGAGGAATCTTATCGAACCTGTGAATTTTCAGGCAGGTCGGACATTGTGTGGTTGAGTTAAAAGCCAAACTACCTTCTGCCAGCAGGTGGCGCTATAACCGTAACTGGATATTGGCATTTAGATGGCTTCAGGAGAGGACTTTTATCAATCATGTAACGTTTCAGGTCGATTTGACATTGTGTGGTTAAGATATAAGCCAAACTACCTTCTGTCAGCAGGTGGCGCTATGACTGTGACTCAATATTGGCATGTAGATGTCTCCAGGAGAGGACTTTTATCAAACATCTGAAGTTTCAAGCAGATCGGACATTGTTTGGCTGTGTTAAAAGTGATTTCCTGTTGCCAGCAGGTGGCGCTATGTCTGTGACTCAGTATTGGCATGTAGATGTCTTCAGGAGAGGACTTTTATCAACTATGTAAAGTTTTAAGCAGATTGGACATTGTGTGGTAGAGTTCTAAGCCAAACTACCTTCTGTCAGCAGGTGGCGCTATGACTGTGACTCAATTTTGGCATGCAGATGTCTTCAGGAGCGGACTCTTATCAAACTTGTGAATTTTCAGGCAGATCGGACACTGTTTGGCTGAGTTATAAGTGATTTCCTGTTGCCAGCAGGTGGCGCTATGTCTGTGACTCCGTATTGGCATGTAGATGTCTTCAGGAGAGGACTTTTATCAACCATGTAAAGTTTTAGGCAGATTGGACATTGTGTGATTGAGTTATAAGCCAAACTACCTTCTGCCAGCAGGTGGCGCTATGACTGTTACTCAATATTAGCATGTAGATGTCTTCAGGAGAGGACCTGTATCGAACATGTGAATTTTCAGGCAGATCGGACATTGTTTGGCTGAGTTATAAGTGATTTCCTGTTGCCAGCAGGTGGCGCTATAACTGTAACTGGATTTTGGCATGTAGATGTCTTCAGGAGAGGACTCTTATCAAACATGTAAAGTTTTAGGCAGATCGGACATTGTGTGATTGAGTTATAAGTACTTTCTGTGCCATGGCGAAGCGTTGATGTTTGTCAGGCCATCACGGACACGCCCCTCGGTGAAAACTCTAGATCTTCACAATATATCATCGCTAGAGCTTTCAGATAACACCACCTAAATTTGGTGCTGATACGATAAAATTTGTGCGAGGAGTTTGTTATGCTGTAAAACACATCACTTCCTGTTGCCACCAGGTGGCGCTATAACTATAACTGGATATTGGCATGTAAACGTGTTCAGGTCAGGACGGTTATCATACGTGTGAATTTTGAGGCATATCGGATAATGCATGCCTGAGTTATAGCAACTTCCTGTTTCATGGCGAATCGTCAAAGTTTGCGAGGCCGCCACGGACACGCCCATCGCCGAAAACTCTAAAGCTTCGCAATTTAACATCGCCAAGGCCTTTAGATGACAAAACCCAATTTTGGTGTTGATCGGATAAAATCCCTAGGAGGAGTTCGTTCAAATACAACGCCTGGAAATGGCAAAAACGCCACTTTTTCGCCGCAGGAAGTCAAAAATATCCGACTTCCTGTTGGGTTTGAGATATTGCTCCAAGAGACTTTTTTGTATGGTTTGGCATGTTTGAGGTGTGTGCCAATTTTCGTGCGTGTGCGTGGTTCGTGGTTCGGGGGCTAGTCCGTCACAAGCGCATAGGTGGCGCTGTCGAGTCATTTTGCCCCACCCACTTCCGAAACCCATAACAAACGTAAATTTTCGCCACTTCTGGGGCGTGTGCAAAGTTTCGTGAGTTTTCGGGCATGTTTAGACCGCCTAAAGGGCGATTCATTTCGGAGAAGAAGAAGAAGAAGAAGAAGAAGAATAATAATAATAATAAACGGAGCAATTCCAATAGGGCCTACGCACCGTTCCGGTGCTCGGTCCCTAATAATAAACGGAGCAATTCCAATAGGGCCTACGCACCGTTCCGGTGCTCGGTCCCTAATAATAAACGGAGCAATTCCAATAGGGCCTACGCACCGTTCCGGTGCTCGGTCC
>LR812520.1:3876108-3884286 GCA_903798195.1 Danio kyathit | reverse complement strand
TGGGGACTAAAGCTACTTTTTTGTATTCTGTAGAAAAAAAAGCTAATAAATTTAGTTATGTGAGGGAAGCTATTGGCTGTTCATTTGCACAACAACAGCTTTATGTAGGCCTAAAATCACAAACATTCCAGACTGGAGTCAGTTTTTTGGTAAATTCACCATGTTCATCTCTGCAAAATCGACAAAAACGAGATTTAATGTAAGCTGTGATGTCACAAACTGTTTTAATGTTCATTTTGTCTTTGCTTTAAGTAAACTGAAGTATGAATAAATATCAGTTTTCACATCTCCTGTGTGTCTTGTCTTCATTGGCCATCAAATATTCAGCAAAATAAACCCCCCATTCTGTTTTGCAGGTTTTAAAGTGTATCGTTGAGCGTCTGAAGTGTTGTAAATCTCACTCATGATGGTTTATGTTTATTCATCTTCATCTGACGACTCCTCAGCCTCCTCCAGCCACTTAATAAACTTCAGGAGCTGCGGACAGACACAAAATAATAGACAACAGTTACCAAAATAAGCCTGGCTTTTCGGTAAGCTTGGTTTATGGAGGTTCTTTCTCCCATCTACTTCATTTGCATGCTTTGTTTAGATTTGTCTCCACCTTTTGCCACTGCCCCCTCCTAAAACATATAATATACAGAACGACTATGTCTCATTTTGGACTGTACGCCCCATTCACGCGAGGCTTCAGCGTCAACGCTTGACAGAGGGCGTGTATGAAGTTGGGGCTGACGCGATCGTCATAGCAGCGTCAGCCAATGAAATTAGTCAGCAATAGGCCACTGTTGGAGCCGGTGTATTTGCATACAGCGATCTGATTGGCTGACGCTTCCGTCGGCGCTTGAAAAGTTGAGCAAGTCCCAACTTCTGCAGCGAGCAACGCCTCTGAAGCGGCGCCGACGGATCCACAATGCAGTTCGGCAATGCCTGACGTCACCCATTCAAAGTGAATGGGAAGCGTTGAAGCTGGTGCCCCGTGTGAATGGGGTGTAAGGCTTCTTGAAGATGACTGCAGAACAACCAACACGTCTGAAAGTATTCTGCTTGAAACTAGTCTCCTGGTTTGGGTTCTCCAACACTGCTAAGAGTGACGCAACCATTTATTAGATTTAGTGGGTAAGAAAAAGTCTAGATCACACAGACAGAGGACAGAGACATCTCTAACAGCATATGACTGATCATTCACAGCATGCTCTTGTGTCGGGGTTTCATCAAGTCATTTAGAAAACCTTTTAAAGAGCATCATGACTGAAATTATAGACTTGTACAGGGCTAAAGGCTAAGGATTTTTTTCTACTGTGGAAAAGGAAACATTTTTTAACAAACAAACCGAGCTAAAGGGGCAAAAGCACTCTTAGATTATCATTTAGATGTGTTTTATGGGAACAGTTACCTCAAAAATGTCAATTCTGTCAGTATTGAAACAACGAAGCTGAGTGCGCAAAAGACGCGATATGTGAACGGTCCCTATTGTTGACTCACTATATCAGACCTGTGCATTGCACGGCCATGTTGAATTTAATTGAACCCAATATTTCACGCAGGTGGATCAAATATGTCCAGCGGGCCCAGGGCTGTTATAAAGTAATGCAGCAGCTCCTCACCCCCTGATTAGTGCGCAGCTTCTGGCTTTTGTCTGTGGTGGAGCTTTGAGTAAACCAGCGCATGATCACGTCCTCTTCCAGGATCTCCAGCTGATACATGTTCATCAGCACCTACAGCACACACAAACACATTACACACAATCAAGCAGGCAGAAACACACAGAAGACGGGAAGCGGAGACGAAAAAAACAAGGGCACTCACTTTGACTAGAGCTGCCCAGTGAGTGTCCTGCTCAAGGAACACCTCCTCCATGGACGTCAGACAGTCCATTTGGTCTTGAGATCTTTTCACGTAGTTCTTGAAGACTGGCGCCCACTTCTTCAACAACTGTAGGGGGAAAAATATACACAAGACAAATGATTCGCCCTCCTGTGAAACTTGCATTCAGTTTCAAATATTTCCCAAGTGCTGCTTAACATGGAGAAGATCTTTGTCAACATTTGACTCCTTTCTAATAATGCATTTGTCTTTGCCATGATGACAGTACAAACTAGTATTCTAGTTATATTGCAAGACACTAGTATTCTGTTTAAATTGTAATTAACTAGGTTAATTAGCTTGACTAGGCAAGAAATACATACATATATAGAAATACACTCACTGGCCACTTTATTAGGTACACCTGTCCAACTGCTCGTTAACGCAAATTTCTAATCAGCCAATCACATGGCAGCAGCTCAATGCATTTAGGCATGTAGACATGGTCGAGACGATCTGCTGCAGTTCAAAGAGAGCATCAGAATGGGGAAGAAAGGGGATTTAAGTGACTTTGAACGTGGCATGGTTGTTGGTGCCAGACGGGCTAGTCTGAGTATTTCAGAAACTGCTGATCTACTGGGATTTTCACGCACAACCATCTCTAGGGTTTACAGAGAATGGTCTGAAAAAGAGGAAATATCCAGCGAGCGGCAGTTCTGTGGGCGCAAATGCCTTGTTGATGCCAGAGGTCAGAGGAGAATGGCCAGACTAGTTCCAGCTGATACAAAGGCAACAGTAACTCAAATAAGCACTCGTTACAACAGAGGTCTTCAGAAGAGCATCTCTGAACACACAACACGTCCAACCTTGAGGCAGATGAGCTACAGCAGCAGAAGACCACACCGGGTGTCACTCCTGTCAGCTAAGAACAGGAAACTGAGGCTACAATTCACACAGGCTCACCAAAACTGGACAATAGAAGATTGGAGAAACGTTGCCTGGTCTGATGAGTCTCCATTTCTGCTGCCACATTTGGATAGTCGGGTCAGAATTTGGAGTCAACAACATGAAAGCATGGATCCATCCTGCCTTAACGGTTCAGGCTGGTGGTGGTGGTGTAATGGTGTGGGGGATATTTTCTTGGCACACTTTGGGCCCATCAGTACCAATTGAGCATCATGTCGCCACAGCCTACCTGAGTATTGTTGCTGACCATGTTCATCCCTTTATGACCACAGTGTACCCATCTTCTGATGGCTACTTCCAGCAGGATAAAGCACGGAAGATCTGAGACAGGTTTCTTGAACATGAGTTCACTGTACTCTAAAGGCCTCCACAGTCAGCAGAGCTCAATCCAAAAGAGCCCCTTTGGGATGTGATGGAATGGGAGATTGGCATCATGTATGTGCAGCCGACAAATCTGCAGCAACTGCGTGATGCTATCATGTCAATATGGAGCAAAATCTCTGAGGAATATTTTCCAGTACCTTGTTGCATCGATAAGTCGAAGGATAAAGGCAGTTCTGAAGGCAAAGGGGGTCCAACCTGGTACTAGTAATGTGTACCTAATAAAGTGGCCAGTGAGTGTATATATCACCAAATCTTACAATTTTAGCAAAAAATATACTATAATGTTTTACTGCCAAAGAAAAAAAAAAGTCACCTACATCTTCAATAACTGTAATTGTTTTTGCTGAACTATCCTATTAATAGACAATCTCCGCCCATATCAAACACACACACTCACAGGCAGCAGGTGTGCTGAATACTGAGCAGTGGTGATCTGCACCCCCTGCTGATGTAGAGGAAACTCCAGCACCACCCTCATCAAGATCTGCATCACCTCCTTTAGGGTAATGTTGTAGGCATACCTAAGGAGAACAATCACATTTACTTGAGTACTTATGCATATATATATATATATATATATATATATATACACGTTTTCTAGACAAGAAAAACAATACGATACGTTTTGTTTTCAGAAATAACAAGTCATTTTTCCTTAAAACAATCTGCCAATGGGGTAAGTAAAATAATCTTGCTTTTGGTTTGAAATGTAGATATTTGGACTAGAAATAAGTTGTTTTAGCAGTGCAAATGCAAAATAACAGTGTATAGTCATTATTATACAAATAATTAAATACAACACCACCAAACGTCGTCATTTCTTGTGCCCAAATGTTTTAAACTCTTGAAATACTCACACACGCCTGAAAATAATCATACTTTCACTCTAATATGGTTACACTTTGCTTAAACTCTACAAATCACATGTGATCTGTGGCTCCTGAGTGCCACAAAAGTGCTTTACAATAAGAGAAACCAGAAAACAGCTAAAAGAACAAATATCAATAAAAGAAAACATATAAAAAATCCAAGCACAGAAACACATTTATGTGTTTGTAAATGCTTTTTAAAAATGTTTAAAGGATCCCAGATTTCTCAGTGCTATAGAGAGAGAGAGTTTCAGAGCCTTGGGGCCACCACACACACCTTTAGTCTTAAGACGAGCTCTGGGAATGGCTAAAAGGTCTTTGCCAGAAGACCAGCTACATGAGTGGCTACGTAAAAGATCTTGAATATAAATGGGTGCTTGACCATGCAGAGCTCTACAGGGAGTGCAGAATTATTAGGCAAATGAGTATTTTGACCACATCATCCTCTTTATGCATGTTGTCTTACTCCAAGCTGTATAGACTCGAAAGCCTACTACCAATTAAGCATATTAGGTGATGTGCACCTCTGTAATGAGAAGGGGTGTGGTCTAATGACATCAACACCCTTTATCAGGTGTGCCTAATTATTAGGCAACTTCCTTTCCTTTGGCAAAATGGACTTGACAGGCTCTGAAAAGTCAAAAATAGTGAGATATCTTGCAGAGGGATGCAGCACTCTTAAAATTGCCAAGCTTCTGAAGCGTGATCATCGAACAATCAAGCGTTTCATTCAAAATAGTCAACAGGGTCGCAAGAAGCGTGTGGAAAACCAAACCAAAAACCAAGGCACAAAATAACTGCCCATGAACTGAGAAAAGTCAAGCGTGCAGCTGCCAAGATGCCACTTGCCACCAGTTTTGCCATATTTCAGAGCTGCAACATCACTGGAGTGCCCAAAAGCACAAGGTGTGCAATACTCAGAGACATGGCCAAGGTAAGAAAGGCTGAAAAACCACCACCACTGAACAAGACACACAAGCTGAAACGTCAAGACTGGGCCAAGACTGAATTTTCTAAGGTTTTATGGACTGATGAAATGAGAGTGAGTCTTGATGGGCCCGTGGCTGGATCGGTAAAGGGCAGAGAGCTCCAGTCCGACTCAGACGCCAGCAAGGTGGAGGTGGAGTACTGGTTTGGGCTGGTATCATCAAAGATGAGCTTGTGGGGCCTTTTCGGGTTGAGGATGGAGTCAAGCTCAACTCCCAGTCCTACTGCCAGTTTCTGGAAGACACCTTCAAGCAGTGGTACAGGAAGAAGTCTGCATCCTTCAAGAAAAACATGATTTTCATGCAGGACAATGCTCCATCACACGCGTCCAAGTACTCCACAGCGTGGCTGGCAAGAAAGGGTCTAAAAGAAGAAAAACTAATGACATGGCCTCCTTGTTCACCTGAGCTGAACCCCATAGAGAACCTGTGGTCCATCATCAAATGTGAGATTTACAAGGAGGGAAAACAGTCCACCTCTCTGAACAGTGTCTGGGAGGCTGTGGTTGCTGCTGCACGCAATGTTGATGGTGAACAGATCAAAAGACTGACAGAATCCATGGATGGCAGGCTTTTGAGTGTCCTTGCAAAGAAAGGTGGCTATATTGGTCACTGATTTGTTTTTGTTTTGTTTTTGAATGTCAGAAATGTATATTTGTGAATGTTGAGATGTTATTTTGGTTTCACTGGTGAAAATAAATAATTGAAATGGGTATATCTTTGTTTTTTGTTAAGTTGCCTAATAATTCTGCACAGTAATAGTCACCTGCACACACAGATATCCTCCTAAAATAGCTCAAACTAAAAACAAACTAAAAACTACTTCCAAAAATATTCAACTTTAATATTAATGAGTTTTTTGGGTTTATTGAGAACATGGTTGTTGTTTAATAATAAAATTAATCCTCAAAATTACAACTTGCCTAATAATTCTGCACTCCCTGTATATGTAGTGACCAGAATCTTAAAATTTACTCTAAAACTAATAGGAAGCCAGTGAAGTGCCTTAAGCACAGGAGTAATGTGTGACCTCCTACTGGTGTAGGTTAAAAGCCTCGCATTCTGCACAACTTGCAATTGATCCATAGAAAATTTGTTCAGACATGTGAACAGAACATTACAGTAATCCAACCGTGAAGAGATAAAGGCATGGACAAGCATCTTCATCTCTCTCCATGTGACTCTTGCGTATGCGCACATTGCCATATCAATGCTGAAACGATGTACTGTGAAGCCAGGGGTGTAGAATTAGTATGGACGGAGATGTAGAAGTATAAATATGATCACTGTCAGTTCTTCAGTGTAGCATGTCGAATCAGAAAAGCTACAGCCTGTTAATAATTAATTAATAATACTGATGTATGAGACATGTTTCATTAGCACTATGGCTAAAATAAACATCTTTATCAAACTTTCTCTTAAACATTCCTTTAACATTACCATTACTTTAACATCATTGTACTGAGAGAGGATTAAAATAAACCGAATAGCACTGCTAATATTTATGTAATGTGATTTTGCAGCATATAAAATAAAAAAACATATTCAGTCCTGGGGGTTTAGTGGGATTCACAGGTACCCCCCAATGTCAAGAGCAAATCTACGCCCTTGTGTGCAGCACGAATGGATCACTGAAGCTTACTTGAGCGAGTTGATCTCCAGGACCAGATTGTCGCAGCCGATGTTCTCGTCTAAACCTCTCTGTAACGTACCGTGAACCTCATTCTGAAACACTGAGGGGGAAGAAAAGAAACAATATACAGGGTTCTTACACCTTTTCCAACTTCAAATTCCAGCACTTTTCAAGCACTTTCAAGGTGCATTTTTATGCTTTTCCAGCATAAACAACCGCAGTAAATTACGTTTATATATGCTGTATGTACTTTTTTTTACATTTAAATCTATTGTGCTATTTTAATAAAACACAATATGGCATTTTAACTTAAATTGTTGAATACTTTAGAGCATAAATTTATTGAGATAGTTCACCCAAAAATGGTAAAAGAAAAAATAAAGTTCAGTTATTGGATGAAGCATTTTTTTTTAAGTTTGGTCTCTTTCTACCTAAAGTTGATCTCAAAAATAAGCTTACAGTCAGATTTTGTTTGGGTGTAGTACCAAAGGTTCAAGACCAGTCGTTCATAATATTTAATGTGCATTGCTATTCAAAATTCATGTAACAAATTAAATCCTTATGAGTCTGAGAATAATCTTGCTGCAAATTAATGAACTGTTCCTATGTCAACTGTTTTGAAAATCAGTCAACAAATATGGAAACCATAGTTTGTGAGCTTTCATCAATTAATTAATTCATTTTAACAGCAATAACGGTCTTTTCATGAGTTGCAATATTATTTTAATCTTAGTGAATGCATGCCCTTTTGCCATGGTGTACGCGCTGCAGCAGTTGCATGACTGAGAACATCGTGATGAATAAATGAAGGATTAATCATCTCGTGCTTAAAATGTGTGAGAAACGCTGTTAAGTTACCTGCAAACTCGCTCAGGCTTTACAGTGAATGGCTTTAGTCATTTTCACAGCGGCCTTTAACACACCAGTCTTTTATCCACTCTTCGAAAAGTGTAAATGCTGGATTAACATTCACCACATGATCACTGATCAGATGTGCCGTTATTTGTAACTTGTGTTATTTTCATTCTCTCGTATCCAGACCTTTACATTTTCGCCGCTCGCGGCTGTGGCTTAAGCTTTCTGTCATCTGAACGGAGTGATTGACAGCTGATATTAACCAATCCATTCGCGTTCAGTTTAAGAGCAGTGGGCCAATCAGAACAGCTTTAAGGTGGGGCAGGCATTGTGGGCTTTGTTTACTGCAGTTGACATGACAACTTTTTTAAAACGCTGCGTTTGGCGTTAAGTGCAAATATGCATTCTGCGTGAAGCTTGCATAGATAAAATTTCAGGCGCATATGAGACCAAAACGGTTGTAATTTCGAGTCCTGCAATTTCAAATTCAAGCAGGTTCAAGCACTTTGTCCAAAATCCAAGCACTTTTCTAACCTTGAAAACACTATATTAAAAATCAAGCATTTTCCAGGATTTCCAGCACCCGTAGGAACCCTGAATATATTAGTAGGGGATCTGGAAGGTCAAATCCGGCTCTGGAAATGACTAAAACGTTACACTCTTCTCACCTTTGACATCA
>LR812520.1:3831108-3871108 GCA_903798195.1 Danio kyathit | reverse complement strand
CGGCCATGCAGTATCTTGTGAAAAATGCAGCACCCATCAGTGTCACTTTTCAGATAGCCGTCCAATCACAGCGGAGGAGGGGCGGGACAATACCACGCAACTGTCAACAAATAATCTCCTATAGACTTTTAACTTCTAACAGTACAGCGGGGATCCTCTGGGAAATGTTCACACAGCTGAATAGGGCTTCTAGAAAAAATTTCTTTTGCTTAGAAAAAACATTTCCTCATGATTCTGTAGATGTAAAATAAAGGTCAATGCGAGTAGGCTATTATTATTATTGTTATTTCTCAAACATATGGCACGCAATTGACAAACAGTCGCAACCAAATTAAACTTTAGTGACAAGGCAGCACTGGCCCAATTGGCCAGTAACGATCCCGTCTACTGTGCCGAGCATCTCGCACACTGACCCGGGGCCATCGAGCAGTCCTTATTGTCGAGCCCTGCTTGCCTTTAGGTAATATGCAATATACAAATACAAAAAAACGAATACAGGAAAGATGCATTAAATGAACTGAAAATATTTCAGACATTACCGATGACGCAGTTTGCGCCGATCACAGTATTGGATATGCTGCAGTTAGCTCCGATCACCGTATTCCTGCCGATGAGCACGTTTTCCTCCATCTGGCTGCCGTGGCCCAGACTGACCCCAAGTTCGCGGTACACGTTGTGTCGAGAGTGTGTGCAGCTCTGGCCGTCTTGGTCCGCAAAGTTAGCGTCGGGTGTGATGGGATAAATCCAGCGGCGGATCATGTCGGAGGAGATGGTGTCGTACATCAAGAGGTTAGACACACGCGCGCCGTATCCGTCTTTAGTCACATGCATGTGGATCTGGTTTCCCAGGATCTAGGCCAAAAAAATACAAAAATAAAATACAATAATAATACTAATAATAAATCTCACGCTACTTGTATATTATTAAGAGTTGTTTTACTTACTTAGCTACTTATACTAGCTCAGATAAGACATTATCACACGCAAAACTTATAGCTCGTTGCTGGAAAAATAAAGCCCTCATTTTAAACAAAGGTGGCAAGAATTGTCTTATTGTTTGGCTTAAGAAAAATTTACGTATACAGTCAAGACCAAACCTGAAGGAAGCTGCTACAAACCTTTTCTCTGTATAACTTGAATCATCTGCTATTAATATACCGTTGTTGTTATATGATGTACCTTTATATTGTACAGATATGTACATGCATTTACTTATATATACATATTAAAGTTTTGTTACCCCTTGTTGTTGTTGTTGTTGTTGTTGACACCACTACTTTTTTAAAAAAAAAATGTCCGACAAGATAAAAAAAAAAAATACTATTATACATTAATTAAAAATAAAATAAAAAATAAAATAATATATTTTATTTAAATACTATTATACATTAATTTAAAAAAAATAAAAAATAAAATAATATATTTTATTTAAATACTATTATACATTAATTAAAAAAAATAAAAAATAAAATAATATATTTTATTTAAATACTATAATACATTAATTAAAAAAAATAAAAAATAAAATAATATATTTTATTTAAATACTATTATACATTAATTAAAAAAAATAAATAAATAAAATAATATATTATTTTATTTTATTTTTTTTTTTTAAATTAATGTATAATAGTATTTTTTTTTATCTTGTTGGACTTTTTTTTTTTTTTAAAGTAGCGGTGTCAACAACAACAACAACAAGGGGTAAAAAAACTTAAATATGTGCAAAATTCAGAGACAAAACCGTAACATGCAGGTAATGGGCTTCACATTCATCTTGAACTGGATCCTTTAACAAATTAATTGGCCCCCCAAAATCCTAACATTTTACATTTAAATTTAAAATAAGCATATTATAGTGTCACACCAGAGGACTTGTTTTTTTACAAATATTTGGATGTAATAAAAGTTTGCTATTTACTAGGATAGACACTTTTAAAATTAGACCAGAGTCAGAGTTCTTTTTAATTAATAAGAGCTGTAATTTATTGAAATATGTTTGAGACAGTCACACCATAGGACTATTTTGAGATTCAGCTATTATAATAATAATAATAATAATAATAAATCTCACGCTATTTGTATATTATTAAGAGTTGTTTTACTTAATTACTAGCAATTTTACTAGCTCAGATAAGACATTATCACACGCAAAACTTATAATATCTTGTTGCTGGAAAAATACAAAAAGCCCTCATTTTAAACAAAGGTGGCAAGAATTGTCTTATTGTTGTTCGGCTCAAGAAAAATTAACGTATACAGTCAAGACCAAACCTGAAGGAAGCTGCTACAAACCTTTTCTCTGTATAATTGTATCATCTGCTATTAATATACCGTTGTTGTTATATGATGTACCTTTATATTGTACAGATATGTACATGCATTTAGTTATATATATGTATATATATATATATATATATATATATATATATATATATATATATATATATATATATATATATATATATATATATATATATATATATATATATACACACACAGTTAAAGTCAGAATTATTAGCCCACCTGAATTATTAGCCTGCCTGTTTATTTTTTTCCCCAATTTCTGTTTAACGGAGAGCAGATTTCTTCAACACATTTCTAATCATAATAGTTTTAATAACTCATTTCTAATAACTGATTTATTTTATCTTTGTCATGATGACAGTAAATAATATTTGACTATATATTCTTCAAGACACTTCTATACAGCTTAAAGTGACATTTAAAGGCTTAACTAGGTTAATTAGGTTAACTAGGCAGGTTAGGGTAATTAGGCAAGTTATTGTATAATGATGGTTTATTCTGTAGACTATCGAAAAAATATATAGCTTAAAGGGGCTAATAATTTTGACCTTAAAATAGAAAAATTAAAAACTGCTTTTATTCTAGCCGAAATAAAACAAATAAGACTTTCTCCAGAAGCAAAAATATTATCAGACATACTGTGGATATTTCCTTGCTCTGTTAAACATAATTTGGGAAATATTTAAAAAAAAAAAAAAGAAAAATTCAAAGGGGGGCTAATAATTCTGACTTCAACTGTATATATTTTATTAAAATATAATATAATTTTTTTTTATCTCAACGGCTTGTTGGACATAAAAAATAAAATAATAAAAATAGGGGTATCAACAACAACAAGGGGAAACAAAACTTAAATATGTGCTAAATTCAGAGACAAAACCGTAACATGCAGGTAATGGGCTTCACATTCATCTTGAACTGGGTCCTTCAACTAATTAATCGGACCCCCAAAATCCTAATATTTTACATTTCGATTTAAAATAAGCATATTATAGTGTCGCACCAGAGGACTTGGTCATGGACTATGTTTTTACATATATTTGGATGTAATAAAACTTTGCCATTTACTAAGATAGACACTTTTAAAATGAGACCCGAGTTATTTATTAATGATTTTATGGCTTTCTTTTTAATTAATAAGAGCTGTAATTTATTGAAATATGTTTGAGACAGTCACACCATAGGACTATTTTGAGATTCAGCTATAATAATAATAATAATAATAATAATAATAATAAATCTCACGCTAATTGTATATTATTAAGAGTTGTTTTACTTAATTACTAGCACTTTACTAGCTCAGATAAGACATTATCACACGCAAAACTTATAATATCTTGCTGCTGGAAAAATACAAATAATAATAATAATAATAATAATAATAATAATAATAATAATAATAATTAAATATATTTTTTTACAATTTATTGCATTTTAAATAATGACAATATTAATAACATTCATTTTTGTCATGCGTGACTGTAAATATGCAACATCACATCAACAACCCATATATCACTACGAATTCATATATGAGCAGAAATCTTGGTTTCATACCTCTTCACTGACTAGAATCCCACGGACAAAGTCATTTTTGGTCTGGTAGTCAAAGTTGTCAGTAAAAAGCTCCGCAACCTGCGTTACACAATATTCACTTTCATTAATCTGTGTGTGCAATTTAAACAAACAAACAAACAAAGAAAGAAATCTGTGTATAAAAAAAATTAATAATAATAAAAAAACTCACCTGTGGCGAACAGATGCTAATGTGACAATCCAAAAGATCAAACCTGATTTCAAATTCATCACTTCCACTGTGGAAAATATTCTGTGTGGAAAGAAGAAGAAAAGTAAGACTAAATGATTTGCAGTTTCTGACCAGATAAGTATTTCTACATCAGTATATTAGTTGACATGAGTTTAATGTGCATTTATTAAGAATAATCAAAAGCTATGCACCAAAATAATCTACTCATGAACAACCCTAAGCTTGGAAACCAAGTTGTAAACACTCGAATCCCACTAATTTTGGGATCTGATTGAATTATTCTTTATATGAGTAGTGCTGTGATGCGAATGTTCATGTTTTACATCATTTAAATATAAAAAAAGAAATATATTTCTGATATTTAGTGACAACAATTAGTGACACGTAACCGATTACATTTAAGAATTTAGCAATATTTAATATACATTTGATGTACATTAGTCCAGTATAACCTCTACCTAATGAAACACACCTGAGTCAACTCCTCAGAACATTAGAAGAGACTCCAAAACCTGAAGTTAATGGGTCAGATAAGGGAGGCATCCAAAATATGTACTGTTGGTGTGCCTCCATGAACAGGGTTGGGAAACACTGATCTAGGGACATCAGAGACTAAGGGTGCACTCACACTATGCTATCCGAACTGTGCCCAGGCACGTATCCCGGTTCGTTTGACAAGTGTGAGTGCTCCGAATCAGGCCCAGGCTCAAATCAGTTGGCTGCCCCTGGCCCGGAGAGCACGGATCGGTTGGGCTTTGGAGTGGTACGCTTGTAGTGTGGGTGCAAGGCGTGCCTGAGCACGAAACTGAAGACGCGACGTAACACTTAAGGGACTGTTTCATATGGATTTATTAATCATTCTTACTGTTCAATGAACACGAACGCTCATAGTTTATTAAAGATACAACTCCCTAGCTACACCTTCAGCAAACCTCCTAATACCTGCAGCACGATGACTTTCATGAACATTTATGAGCGTCAGAAGTGCTGGATCTATTCAGCAAAACATTTGACTGCATGTCACTGCATCCAAAACGATATAACTAAAGCAATCACCACAGTGTTGAGCGAGAGCGCTTCTCTTCTGTTACACTGAACAGTCGCATCCTTGATGACGTAAGCATGCTCAGGATCGAAAGGCAAAGATGCAGTGTGAGTGCAGGCCATCAGGGGAGAGGGGGACAATCGTGCTTCATATGTGATGTACACATATGACTGTACATTTAAACACAGCTCCAATGTCATCGTTAAATTTGCTGATGACACAACGGTGGTGGGCCTAATCACAGATAATGATGAGACGGCCTACAGAGAGGAGGTGCACGCTCTGACGCAGTGGTGTCAGGAAAACCACCTCTCACTCAACATCAGCAAAACCAAGGAGCTGGTGGTGGATTTCAGGAGAGAGAAGAGAGAACACACTCCCATCACCATCAACGGGACGCCAGTGAAGAGAGTCAGCACTTTCAAGTTTCTTGGAGTACACGTCGCTGAGGATCTCACATGGACTGCCCACACAGACGCAGTGCTGAGGAAGGCACAACAACGTCTCTTCTCCCTCAGGCGTCTCAGGAGGTTTGGAATGAGCCCCCACATCCTCCGCTCGTTCTACACCTGCACTGTGGAGAGCATCCTCACTGGCTGCATCACCACCTGGTACGGAAACAGCACCAGCAGCAATCGCAAAGGTCTACATAGGATTGTGCGTACTGCTGGACGCGTAGTAGGAGGTGAGCTTCCCTCCCTCCAGGACATCTACACCAGGAGGTGCATGAGGAAAGCCAAGAGAATCATCAGCGACTCCAGCCACCCAAGCCATAGACTTTTCTCTCTGCTACCCTCA
Source organism: Danio kyathit (assembly GCA_903798195.1). Lineage (NCBI taxonomy): Eukaryota > Metazoa > Chordata > Actinopteri > Cypriniformes > Danionidae > Danio > Danio kyathit. The sequence continues at coordinate 3,865,190 of LR812520.1, read as the reverse complement.
GGCAGAAGGTTCCGCAGCATCCGGTCACGCACCAGCCGACTGGAGGAAAGTTTCTTCCCTCAGACTATCAGGCTGATGAACACTTAACACACCCCACACAAACTCTTCCCTACCCCACACTGCACACCATCAAGATGTAGCATGCACTGCACTTTAACAAATCCATACTTAAAACAATACTGCCTACGTATCACTGTCAACATTGCCAATTTTACATTGTCTTGTTTTTTGTGAGTATGTTGTTGTATATTGCACTGTCTGTATCCTGCACTGTCTGTATTTTGCACTGTCTGTATTTTGCACTGTCGTTGTATTTACACTGTCTCTATTTTGCACTGTCTGGAGCCAGCACCTAAGCTTTTCTCTCATCATAGCACACGTGCTGCTGATGATGTGACAATAAAAGTGATTTGATTTGATTTGATTTCAAGGCAACTGTACCTAGTGAGAGTATGCTCTTATTTTACATCTTGTGAAAAGGGTAATAATAGCTCCCCTCTTAAAGACTATTGAGGTGCTCTGTACCCTATATATTCTCATTTGTTCGTAACTATTATTAAAACAGCTCACCATGGGGAACTGCAGTCTCTTCAAGGCCTGTGCTCTCTGGTAATGCAGAATGCGTTTGCTCTTGCTGTCTATGGCCACGATCATATCCTCCTCTTCACAGCGCGTCTTGTGGCCCGGCGAGGACTCTTTGAAGATCATGGTCATTACCGACACGTTCTTCTCCATTTTGCGCCGTTGCCTTTTAAGAAACATAACATAAAGCCGTTTTAATGATACATGAATGACAAACACTGGAACATCTGCAAATAAACCCCGTTTATACACAGAGCTGACTATGAGGCTGTCTACGCTATGCTTTCAGTCAAAAATGGGAAAAGCCTCGATACATTTTGCCTGTTCATTTACACGACAGCAGCGATTTTGGGGTCTGATAAGGCATATATTTGAAAGTGGGTTTCAAAATGGAGGTTTTTGAAAATGTGCCCATGTAAACACCTGAAAACAATGACATCATGCGCATACTAATGGTGCGTTCAAGCCATATCAGACTAATCGTATTTACGAGGATGTTGCTAGAAGGGATACAGCTGGAGTTGATGGTTGACGAGAATTTTTTATTTTTTTTGTGTGTGTGTGTGTGTTTTTGTGACATATCAGGACACAAATCTGTAAAATGACATAGGTATGACACAGGTATTACAAAAAGCAGGTGAAATATGAGGACATTGGTGACGTCCTCACTTCTCAAAAAGCTTCTAAATCACACAGGATGAGTTTGTTCAGGGAGTAAAGCTGTACACTGTCTCCTGTGATGGTTGGGTTTAGGGGTAGGGTGGGGTGAGGGCAATATAATATACGGTTTGATCTGTATAAAATGAATGGAAGCCTATGTAATGTACCCACTTTTCACAAAAACAAACATGTGTGTGTGTGTGTGTGTATTTATATAGCGCATTTATCAAAGCGCTCCACAATCATGAGTGGGGTCTCCACACCACCACCAGTGATCAGCATCCACTTGGATGATGCGACGGCAGACACAGGACAACGGCGCAAGTGTGCTTACCACACACCAGCTATTGGGGGAGTGAAGAGACAGTGATATAGCCAAATCGGTGGTTGGGGATAATTGGGAGGCCATGATGGGTAAGGGCTAATGGAGGGACTTTGGCCAGGAAACTGGGGTTACACTCCTACTCTTTACAAAAAGTGCCATTTTTAATGACCACAGAGAGGACCTCGGTTTAACGTCTCATCCGAAAGACGGCGCCCGCTGATAGTATATCGTCCCCTTTAATATACTGGGGCATTAGGACCCACACAGACTGCAGGTTGAGCGCCCCCTGCTGGCCTCACTTACACCACTTCCAACAGCAAGCAAGAATTTCCCATGTGGTCTTCCATCCAGGTACTGACCAGGCTCAGCCCTGCTTAGCTTCAGTGAGTAATCGGCCTTGGGCTGCAAAGTGATATGGCTGAGAATTATTTATATCATTTATTAAATTATCCATTAATTGTATTTTATAATATCTACACCTACCCTAAACCCAAACATCCTAGTAATGTAAGGATATTATTTATTGTTGTATAGTGTCAGAAGAATTACGCAATATCCTAGTGAGTATCCTCAGCTGCATGCCATCTAAACTTAACCTATCAAATAAAGAGGGGGAAACTCTAAATTTTCTTTAAGCCCAGAGTTTACACATCGAGTTGTGTCAGTGAGAAACATGTCAGAGTCACTGACTCATAATAAAGAATTTTATATACACCATTACTGTTTATACCACCTATATAGATCAGTGGGAGTACTGTTTACTAATAAGGTGACAAGTGTCTGGCATACGTACCCGAGTGTTTTTGGTCATTTTGGTGGCAGATGTGTGTAAATGTGGATGATTGTGAAAATGTTATTGAGCAAACGTGAAACTTTTTCAAAACACAAAAGGAAAAACTTTTCTGATTTTGGCTACATCTTTGGTTGTCTGCATCCGAAATTGTGTACTTTCCTATTATATTGGATATAAAAAAACAGTATGCGAGCAAATTAGCCAACAGTATTAGGAAAAAAGTAGGTAAGAAGTACCCAGATGAGCTACAGTTGTGGACAGTGAAACTGAAAGGCCTGGTTTTAGACCACAATAATTCGTTAGTATGGTGTAGGGCCTTCTTTTGCAGCCGATACAGCATTAATTCATCTTGGGAACGACAGATACAAGTCCTGCACAGAGGCCAGAGGGATTTTGAGCTGTTCTTCTTGCAGAATAGTGGCCAGGGTACTATATGATTCTGGTGGAGAAAAATGTTTCCTGACTGGCTCCTCCAAAACACCCCAAAGTGCTCAATAATATTTAGTTCTGGGTACTGTGCAGGCCAAAGACATTGAGAGAACATCCCTTTCAGAAAGCTTCCTCTTGCGTCCACAGTTACTCCTGTTGGATGTGGTTCTTCTTCTTAGTGATTTCTAACATTAGTCTAGATACCACAGCTCTTAATAAATCACAAAGACTAGCTGTCTTGGTCAGAGATGTGCCAGCGAGATGCACACCAACAATTTGTCTTATTTTAAACTCTGATATGTCACCCATAATGTTGTATGCATTGTAATATTTTAAGGCTATCAATCAACTAAGTAGACCTTCACAGTCTGCTCTTACTGGTGGAATGTGCAGTCAATGAAGATTGGCCTCCACGCTGCTCAAATTATCCAAACCTCCAACACTAAATTGGTCAATGTTAGAGTTTCATTGCCCAACCCCTGTACTACTTCTGATGTAATTCTGTAGTGTGCAGTCAGTGAATGCTATGCTATCCCATGACGCCATGCTTGAAAATTCATGAATGGGAGTGAAGGAACGTTTCACTATACATTCATACTATATAGAACATACTTTTCTTACGGTCATATAGAAATGCAGTACCTATACGAGTGATTTCGGACACAACCAGAGTCTCCTTGGGAGAAATGACACTCACCTGTGCTCCTGTAAAGCCTGGGAAACATCAACGTTGGACACCACGTCCCCATATACCAGCAGAAAGTCCGAACGAACGAGGGATTTGGCATCCACATCTCTTAAAACGTCCCCGAGAGATCGGTACAGATCAGAAGTGATGATGTGAACCACATTTGGAGAGGTGGGGCGACACCATTTCGATTTACTGCAAAACAAGAGCACAGTGTGCTGAGAGAGTCGTGAGGAGGACCACAGTCCAAATCTGCAGATAAAGTCAAGCGTCTTACAGCAAGTGCTCCTTTATTTTGCTGGACATCCAGCAGCAGAAGACAAACGTCTCCTGCACTCCAGTGGACGTCAGAAACTCTAGTGTGTAGTCAATCATGGAGACATTAGCCAGAGGCAGGAGAGCCTGACGAGACACAAACAAGGGTCAAAATTAGTCTAGAATAATCCAGAAATCTGCATTATGTAAGACACTGCTAATTGCTGGAAAAGTAATATTCACACATTAATTCAGTTTTAAACTGACAACTTGTGACATGGTTTTTGACACTTTTGGTTCTTTTGGCACTTATTCGGTCAGAAATCACATGAAAGTATGACTTCAACACAATATTAGCACTATTTAACTGACTGTGAACAACGTGATGCATTGACAGTCATTGGCTGCTAATATGATTTCACTATATAGAATTAGCAAATAATGCTTTTCTGAAATTATATTTTTAAGGAGAACGTCCGAATGTGTGAATATAAAGCCAAATTTATCTCAATAAATAGATGAATACTACAATAAACCACAGTTTACTTTAGTAGAAATGAAAATATACTAGTATCTATTACAATTTCTTCAGTAATACTACAGTATGCCGTAGCATTCATTAACAAACGGTTATATTTTTTTACTACATAGTATAATACATTTCAAAACAGTATTTACAATAAATTATAATAGTATTTTATCGTGATTTGGGATGAAAATATATATTTTAGGTTATTTATACATGGCAAAAAGTTCAATAATAATAAATAAATCATAATATGCAAATATTAGAGATTTTCAGTCTTAAATAAACACTGTGTGATGCTTTATAAATGTATTATTGTCATATAGACACTTCAATCACAATGTAAAAAAACCATTGTTACTACACTAGTACCTCAAAACACTACACACATCCACAGCAAACAAATTTACACTGTGTCTCTGTCCTAATACAAATATGTAGCTATAGCTTGAGCTACATTAGTGTTTAATATTGAGGTAAAGTCTTTATATTCACACATTAACTCAGTTTTAATCTGTGACAACTTGTGACATGGTTTTTGACACTTTGAATATTCGGTCAGAAATCACATGAAAGTATGACTTCAACACAACATTAGCACTATTTAACTGACTGTGAACAACGTGATGCATTGACAGTCATTGGCTGCTAATATGATTTCACTATATAGAATTAGCAAATAATGCTTTTCTGAATTATATTTTTAAGGAGAACGTCCGAATGTGTGAATATAAAGCCAACTTTACCTCAATACATAGGTGAATACTACAATACACCACAGTTTACTTTAGTAGAAATGAAAATATACTAGTATCTATTACAATTTTTTCAGTTCACTATAGTTAATACTACAGTATGCCGTAGCATTCATTAACAAACGGTTATAATTTTTATTACATAGTATAATACAATTCAAAACAGTATTTACAATAAATTATAATAGTATTTTATCGTGATTTGGATGAAAATATATATTTTAGGTTATTTATACATGGCAAAACGTTCAATAATAATAAATAAATCATAATATGCAAATATTAGAGATTTTCAGTCTTAAATAAACACTGTGTGATGCTTTATAAATGTATTATTGTCATATAGACACTTCAATCACAATGTAAACAACCATTGTTACTACACTACTACCTCAAAACACTACACACATCCACAGCAAACATATTTAGACTATGTCTCTGTCCTAATACAAATATGTAGCTATAGCTTGAGCTACATTACAGTGTTTAATATTGAGGTAAAGTCTTTATATTCGCACATTAATTTAGTTTTAAACTGACAACTTGTGACACGGTTTTTGACACTTTTGGTTCTTTTGGCACTTATTCGGTCAGAAATCACATGCAAGTATGACTTCAACACAACATTAGCACTATTTAATTGACTGTGAACAACATGATGCACTGATAGTCATTGGCTGCTAATATGATTTCACTATATAGAATTGGCAAATAATGCTTTTCTGAAATTATATTTTTAAGGAGAACGTCCGAATGTGTGAATATAAAGCCGACTTTACCTCAATAAATAGATGAATACTACAATACACCACAGTTTACTTTAGTAGAAAGGAAAATATACTAGTATTAATTACAATTTTTCCAGTTCACTATAGTTAATACTACAGTATGCCGTAGCATTCATTAACAAACGGTTATCATTTTTTATTACATAGTATATTACAATTCAAAACAGTATTTACAATAAATTATAATAGTATTTTATCGTGATTTGGGATGAAGATATATATTTTAGGTTATTTATACATGGCAAAAAGTTCAATAATAATAAATAAATCATAATATGCAAATATTAGAGATTTTCAGTCTTAAATAAACACTGTGCGATGCTTTATAAATGTATTATTGTCATATAGACACTTCAATCACAATGTAAACAACCATTGTTACTACACTAGTACCTCAAAACACTACACACATCCACAGCAAACATATTTACACTATGTCTCTGTCCTAATACAAATATATAGCTATAGCTTGAGCTACTTTACAGTGTTTAATATTGAGGTATATTTGCACATTAACTCCGTTTTAAACTGTGACATAGTTTTTGACACTTTGAATATTCAGACAGAAATCACATGCAAGTAAGACTTCAACACAACATTAGCACTAGTTAACTGACTGTAAACATGGTTGTACTTTGATAGCCATTGGCTGCTAATATTACTTCACTATTTAGAATTGGCTAACAATACTCTTCTGAAATTATATTAAGTATAAATTCCGAATGTGCGAATATAAAACCAACTTTACCTCAGCTAGATGTCAGATGGCCACGATGTAAACAGACACTGTTATTAGCATGGTACCTCAAAACACTACACACATCCACAATAAACACATTTAAACTATATATCTGTCCAAAAACAAAGATGCAGCTCGAACTTAAGCTACATTACAGTGTTATTGTACAGATGAGCTGCAGCATGTGCTCGCGGTAATACTGTCTTCATTTATTTCACTCACCCTCGGCTGGTCTTTCGTGATGGGGAAAAACCTCCGGTTGAAACTGTCGGCCACCAGAACGGCCTGCAGCGGCTGCTCCTCTTCATCTTTATCCGAAACCGGCTTTCTGGGGCGATTTTGTTTGCCTGCTTTCCCTGCCATGTTTGTCAGCGGTGTGTGTGTCAAACGCAACACAACGGCAACAGGCGTGAGATAGTGACCCGGAAGTTCTCTAGTTAGTCAGTACAACACATTTACTAGTAATTATACATCTTTATCTCTTACCTGCATAACTAAAAACTAAATATATACATTACAGTTTGCCACTACCATCATATAGTTCAGAATTTTGTCCAGGTTTTTAAATTTGGGAAGACATCAGGTGACAAGTGTTACTTTTTTCAGCGCTTAACATGATGGACCATTTAGCAGCCGTGTATCTTTTTGACGGCTACGCCCTCTTGAGGTCGTTTCTCAGCCTACAAACATTTCCGTTACATACTGTGAAGAGTGTGGAGCACAAAAGAAGATAATAATATTGAAAACACACCATTTTAATATCTTTAATCAACAATGTTGGCTTTAAAAAGTGAATTCAAACATTAAAACTACTGTGGTATTACCGTCAAACAATGCATGACCACAATTTAGGCCCCACCATCAAATGAAAGGACGTCAAATAATCGACTTAACCGAATATTGACTATTATAATTATTATAAGTCGACCTATTATTCACACCACATTCAAGTTTTGTTGATGTTGTTGAAAATATTTACACTTTCATATTGTACCAACTGTTTAATTCCCCTTCAAATCTTCCCTTTTGCATGTTAATAAGGGTTAACCCTGCTGAAAAATCCAGCTTAAACCAGCCTAAACTGGTTGGCTGGTTTTAGCTGGTTGACCAGCCTGGTTTCAGAGGGGTTTTGGCCATTTCCAGGCTGGTTTCCAGTCATTTCCAGCCTGCTCTTAGCTGGTCAGGCTGGGAGTTGACCAGCTAAAACCAGCTTGACCAGCCAAAACCAGCTTTGTCCAGCTTAAAACCAGGCTGGTCAAGCTGGTTTTAGCTGGTTTAAGCTGGTCATTTTCCAGCCTGAGCAGCTAAGACCAGGCTGGAAATGGCTGGAAACCAGCCTGGAAATGGCCAAAACCCCTCTAAAACCAGGCTGGTCGACCAGCTAAAACTAGCCAACCATCTTAGGCTGGTTTAAGCTGGATTTTTCAGCAGGGTTAAGAGAAGTAAAACAAAATATATATATATATATATATATATATATATATATATATATATATATATATATATATATATATATATATATATATATATATATATATATACTAATATTAATGTAAAAAAATACTAATATACTAATACTATATTGTGTTTGAACCTTTCTGTAGTAAAGAACCTGATTGAATCTTGTGGTGATTGAATAGTTGTGGTAATAAAAGAACTATTACAAACAAATTACCCAATACTGTAGTTTCTACTACATACTGTGCTGTATATTATACTACCATACACCAGTTTTACCCTCAAATTACAGCAAAAAGTACTTTAAATATACAGCAGGGAAAATAAGTATTGAACACGTCACCATTTTTCTCAGAAACCACGATTCTAAAGGTTGCTGATGACTTGAAATTTACACCGAATGGTGGTAACTATAGAAATCCATACATGGAAAGAAAACAAATCTAATTTCGTTTACAACTTAAATTATGCGTAATAAAATGAAATCAGGCAGGGAAAAAGAATTAAACACATGAAGAAAGGGAAGGCAGAGAAAGCCCAGGCAGCAGCTGAAATCTCTCAGTATTCTTCAGCAACCCTCTGCCCTTCCTCAGCGTAAATGAATATCAGCTGCTTCAGTCCAACATCTACATTAGCAGGAGGATGAAGATGAAACCAGAGTGGACATTTCAGCAAGACAATAATCCAAAACACAGACAAGGAGACTCTCAGATGCTTTCAGAGAAAGAAAATCAAGCTGTAGAATGGCCCAGCCAATCACCTGACTCGAATCCAATAGAGAATACAAAATAAAGCTCAGATTTGATAGACGAGACATCAAGATTTTGACACTCTGCTGAAGTCTGTGTAAAACTCACCCCTGAGCAATGCATGAGACTTCATTCTCCATATGAGAGGCGTCTTTAAGCTGCCGTCACCAAAACAGCCTTTTATATAAAGCATTAAATACATTTCAGTAGTTCAGCGCTTTCTCCTTGTTGTCATTTCATTATTACACAACTAATTTTTATTTGTTTTATTTTATTTTTATGTTTGTGATGTTTGGGTTTTTACCAAAATCTGGTTCAATTCCGTCAACAGCTCCTTTAGAGATATTATTCCCAGGAAAAAACATGACGTGTTCAATACTTTTTTCCCCACTATGTCAAAACTCAATCACGTTTTTTGATTAGTAATGTGTATTGCTAAGCACTTCATTTAGACTTTAAAGCCGATTTTGAGTATTTTGATTTTTATCAGCCACATATGACCATATCCCAACAATGGGACTCTTATTAATTTAGCTTTGAGGTGATGCATAAACCTCAATTTAATCCAATGACCACTTGTAATAATTCATTACATTTATATAGCATTTTTCTGGACACTCAAAGCGCTTTACACATTTTTTGGGGGGTAATCTCCTCATCCACCACCAGCGTGCAGCATCCACCTGAATGACGTGACGGCAGCCATATTGTGCCAGACCACACACCAGCTGACAGGTGGAGAGGAGACAGAGTGATGGAGCCAATTATGATATGGGGATGGTTAAAAGGCCATGAAGGACAGAGGCCAGTGGGCAGATTTGGACAGGAAGCCGGGGTTAAACCCTGGTGAAGGACATCCTGGGATTTTTAACAACCAGTCAGGCCTCAGTTTAACATCTCATCCGAAAAACGGCGCTCACTGAGCAGTTGAGTCCACTTCACTATACTGGAGCGTTAGGACCCACACAGACCACAGGTTGAGTGCCCCCTGCTGGTCTCATGAGCTACAGCAGAAGACCACACCGGGTGTCACTCCTGTCAGCTAAAAACAGGAAACTGAAGCTACAATTCACACAGGCTCACCAAAACTAGACAATAGAAGATTGGAGAAACGTTGCCTGGTCTGATGAGTCTCAATTTCTGCTGCCACATTCAGATGGTCGGGTCAGAATTTGGCATCAACAACATGAAAGCATGGATCCATCCTGCCTTGTGTTAATGGTTCAGGCTGTTGGTGTAATGGTGTGGGGGATATATTCTTGGCACACTTTGGGTCCATTAGTACCAATTAAGCATCGTGTCAACGCCACAGTCTACCTGAGTATTGTTGCTGACCATGTCCATCCCTTTATGACCACAGTGTCTCCATCTTCTGATGGCTACTTCCAGCAGGATAATGCGCCATGTCATAAAGCGTGAATCATCTCAGGCTGGTTTCTTGAACATGACAATGAGTTCACAGTACACAAATGGCCTCCACAGTCACCTGATCTCAATCCAGTTGAGCACCTTTGGGATGTGGTGGAATGGGAGATTCACAACATGGATGTGCAGCCGACAAATCTTCAGCTGTGTGATGCTATCATGTCAATATGGAGCAAAATCTCTGAGGAATATTTCCAGTACCTTGTTGAATCTACGTCACGAAGGTTAAAGCAGTTCTGAAGGCAAAATCGGGTCCAACCCGGTACTAATAAGGTATATCTAATAAAGTGGCCGGTGAGTGTCGATAAACAGAATATAAATACACAAAGCACAATTAAAGCAGGCAGACAGAACACACAGGTCTTCGGTGATAGATAAAGATATGTTTATTGACACATATCCATCAGTGCGGCCCTCCAATGCAACCGAACATGCAGTACATCCACGACAACAGATCATAGTTCCAGTGCTTATTTTACTGAACACGCATGTACAAAAAAAACCCATGATGGATTACTGAGGAGGTATTCGTCATCATATCGTTTGAGTATGTACACTGAAGGAGACCATTTCAAGGGGAAGATGGCGGATTTGATTTTGTAATATATATATATATGTTTACGAAAATAGCAGGACATGTTGTCCGTTATCATGTACATGTGAACTTTGGTCGACAACATTTAAGACATGCAATAGATGCTCCGCTCTTTTTAGGTTCTGATGAAAAAAGAAACAGGATCACACTGTATTAGATATGTTCGTTTTCTTTCGAAGTATGATAATTGCAAAGATCCACCGGAGAGAAACTCGGATATGGCAGTAAAATTGTTATCCAAAAAGGCACTAGGTGAGCCAAACGCTACGGCTGTTTAGTCTTCAACAAATAAATTACAATTCAAAACAGTGCAGTTACATTTGTTAACTTAATGTTTTCCTTTTTTTGAAACATTTATCTATGAGTCAAATGTAAGGCAACACATTACAAAAAGATATGAATATTACAGAAAACAATGTACCCGATGAACACACACTGACACAAAAACGCTTCCATGGTTTTCATGACATTTTATGCCTCCTGATGCCATCGTGATGGCTTGGAGCCTCCAAAAAACGACGATGATAATGAGAAATATGATAATATGATGCATAGACTGTAATTATTCTCCATGCTCCGCTTAAAAAAACAAAATCTCCCCTCAGAAACTCTCAGTACCCAATAGTTTGTCCCAAACCTAAATCATTTTCCACAGAGACTTTGAGGGACAGAATAAGGCAACCAGAGTCCGTCAGAAGGCGGCGTCGGAGTGGAAATAGTTTGAAAAAGACCCTTTCATGGTCCCAAATTTCCCCTTTATTGTGTCGTCCGAACAGAAGAGCTGATAGTTTCCTTCCCAAGCTGTGAAAAGATGTCAAAGCTTTTCCTCTGGACAGAAGGAGACGTGATGAGGGAAAATAGAGAAAGATGGCGCCAAAAAAACCTCCATGATGTCTTTGTGAAACGCGAATCCGGATTTTCAGCACCAATTACTGTCTTGTCTTAAACTGGTTTGTGTGAAATGCAACTTTAAAAGGTTAATTCAAAGTTTTGTTACATGTTTTTTCTTTTTTTCGTGTGAGGTTTTTGTAGAGGAAAGTACAAAATCCCAATTTTATCCAGAAGTTCAGATGGTTAGCTGGAAGAAAGAAGAGAGAGAAAACAACTCTAGAAAGTGTACATGTAGAATCACTCTGAATGAAGATCCCTGTTAAAGGCAGTTTTATATGATTGACACGGACACGTTTCAAGTTAGGATGCGACAGGAACACAACACACACATTTAACCGCAGTAAAGGACAGATGTAACTTTAAAAGTCCGATTTTACATGAAGGAAATGAAGCCTGTCAAATTAAATAGATTTTTTAAGAGATCTGATCATTTCATATCAAGATTACTGCATGTTATACTATTGAGTTTGGAAATCTGAAAGGAAAATGTTATTAATTTGTCCTGAAATACGGAATAGTTCTACATTATTTACAGTATAATAGTAGTAATGTGCCATATATGGATTTAAATTGACATAAAATAAAGTTTCACTGCAAATAATAGCATTAAATAACAATACTTAGCACTTAATAATCGATTATATACATTCTTGTTTATCTCACAACAATATTGTTTAAATGATGACGAATTTGTGGATAATTTGGGAGGTGTGGTGAAATATCATTTGAGAAATCGATTCTACATCTATTCTTGGATTTTCAAAATGCATCGCTGTTTTCGCTTGAATCTATTCAGAGCTTCGTTTTTTTTAGTTGTCATTAAATCATTAACTTTATTAATGATTGTTTTACGTTCAAGTGTTATCTGTAAGGATTGACCAAGCATGGCTGTTTTTCAAGTATATAGGACTATCTGGTGGTTAAAAGGAAGCTGAGAAACAATACAGAATCATTTCTTGATTCGCAATGCATCGATATATTGTTCCAGCCCTAGCCTAGAGCGCCGCCTTCTGTTAAACTAGCCTAGAGCGCCATCTGCTGTTAAAAACTAACCTAGAGCGGGGTTTGCTGTTAAAAACAACACTAGAGCATTGTCTGCTGTTAAAAGCTAGCCTAGAGCGCCATCTGCTGTTAAAAAACTAGTGTAGAGCACCATCTGCTGTTAAAAACAAGCCTAGAGCACCGTCTGCTGTTAAAACTAGCCTAGAGCACCGTCTGCTGTTAAAACTAGCCTAGAGCGCCATCTGCTGTTTAAAAACAAGCCTAGAGCACCTTCTGCTGTTAAAAAACTAGCCTAGAGCACCATCTGCTGTTAAAAACTAGCCTAGAGCGCTGTCTGCTGTTAAAAAACTAGCCTAGAGCACCATCTGCTGTTAAAAACAAGCCTAGAGCTCCATCTGCTGTAAAAAACAAACCTAGAGCACCATTAGCTGTTAAAAACAAGCCTAGAGCGCCGTCTGCTATTAAAAACAAACCTAGAGCGCCATTAGCTGTTAAAAACAAGCCTAGAGGGCCGTCTGCTATTAAAAACTTGCCTAGAGCACCATCCGCTGTTAAAAACTAGCCTAGAGCATCGTCTGCTGTTAAAAACAAGCCTAGAGTGCCGTCTGCTGTTAAAAACAAGCCTAGAGCACCGTCTGCTGTTAAAACTAGCCTAGAGCGCCATCTGCTGTTTAAAAACTAGCCTAGAGCGCTGTCTGCTGTTAAAAAACTAGCCTAGAGCACCATCTGCTGTTAAAAAACTAGCCTAGAGCACCATCTGCTGTTAAAAAACTAGCCTAGAGCACCATCTGCTGTTAAAAACAAGCCTAGAGCGCCGTCTGCTGTTAAAAAACTAGCCTAGAGCACCATCTGCTGTTAAAAAACTAGCCTAGAGCACCATCTGCTGTTAAAAACAAGCCTAGAGCACCATCTGCTGTTAAAAACAAGCCTAGAGCACCGTCTGCTGTTAAAACTAGCCTAGAGCGCCATTAGCTGTTAAAAACAAGCCTAGAGCGCCATCTGCTACTAAAAACAAACCTACAGCACCATCTGCTGTTAAAAACAAGCCTAGAGCGCCATCTGCTATTAAAAACTAGCCTAGAGCACCGTCTGTTGTTAAAAGCTAGCCTAGAGCGCCATCTGCTGTTAAAAAACTAGTGTAGAGCACCATCTGCTGTTAAAAACAAGCCTAGAGCTCCATCTGCTGTAAAAAACAAGCCTAGAGCACTATTAGCTGTTAAAAACAAGCCTAGAGCGCCGTCTGCTATTAAAAACTTGCCTAGAGCACCATCCGCTGTTAAAAACAAGCCTAGAGCGCCGTCTGCTGTTAAAAACTAACCTAGAGCTCCATCTGCTGTTAAAAACAAGCCTAGAGCGCCGTCTGCTGTTAAAAACAAGCCTAGAGCACCGTCTGCTGTTAAAACTAGCCTAGAGCGCCATCTGCTGTTTAAAAACTTGCCTAGAGCACCATCTGCTGTTAAAAAACTAGCCTAGAGCACCATCTGCTGTTAAAAACAAGCCTAGAGCACCGTCTGCTGTTAAAACTAGCCTAGAGCGCCATTAGCTGTTAAAAACAAGCCTAGAGCGCCATCTGCTACTAAAAACAAACCTACAGCACCATCTGCTGTTAAAAACAAGCCTAGAGCGCCATCTGCTATTAAAAACTAGCCTAGAGCACCGTCTGTTGTTAAAAACTAGCCGAGAGCGCCATTAGCTGTTAAAAACAACCCTAGAGCATTGTCTGCTGTTAAAAGCTAGCCTAGAGCGCCATCTGCTGTTTAAAAACTAGCCTAGAGCGCCGTCTGCTGTTAAAAACAAGCCTAGAGCACCGTCTGCTGTTAAAAACAACCCTAGAGCACCATCTGCTGTTAAACACTAGCCTAGAGCGCGGTCTGTTGTTTAAAACTAGCCTAGAGCACCATCCGCTGTTAAAAACTAGCCTAGAGCGCCATCTGCTGTTAAAAACTAACCTAGAGCTCCATCTGCTGTTAAAAACTAGCCTAGAGCATCCTCTGCTGTTAAACACTAGCCTAGAGCTCCATCAGCTGTTAAAAACAAGCCTAGAGTGCCGTCTGCTGTTAAAAACAAGCCTAGAGCACCGACCGCTTTTAAAATTAAGCCCAGAGCGTCATCTGCTGTTAAAAACTAGTCTAGAGCGCCGTCTGCTGTTAAAAACTTAATTCAAGAGTAATTAGAGATGCATTTTGAAAGTCTAATAATCAACGCAGAATCGATTTCAAGCTGTTTTTGTCACAGCTCTAGATAACTCACATGTAAATCTACATTTTTTAAATTAAAATAAAGTATACATGAAGGCCGTCACTAACTGTGCCTCATCATTAGGTATGATCAGATGCGTGATGTGTCCTAAATATATGAATGATACTGTATTAATTTACACAAATTAGCCGCTAAAATAGTTATAACATTGTGTTCTTACGTCTTGACCAATACAGAAGCAGATATTTTCATATTCGACATGGTGTATTTGATAATGAACCAAAATGTTGCTTCATTTACTTCATGCCAAAATACTTCAGTCAGATTTCATGGACATCACCTCTTCTTACCATCACAAAAAGATGAAGACAGAGAAACTATAATAAGCTTATATTAAATTGACACTAGTCAGATATTTGCTTTATTACGTCTACATTTTTGAGAAGTTTACTCAAAGCCAATTCCCAAATTAAGAGTGTCTTTTCTAATAGATGAAAATAACTTAAAAAGAGCGGGAAAGCCCACAGAGCCTCTGTCCAGCTAAAGGAAAGTCCCTTTGAATGGGGTATATGCACAGAGACTTTTAATTTTCAGTCAGCCAGCGAAAGCACTTCCTGTGAACTGTCGTGCCATTATAAACTCAGCACATTTAAGATCTAGTTTCTTTAAAATCAATGATCTTCACAGTGTTATTGAGATATATACAGATAGTGAGACTATAAAGTGTGTCTCACACCAGAGAAGAAGCACTCCATTTAATTCCATTGTTCTGCACCATGTCTTTAAAATATGGACATTTATTTTACCACAGTATTTCCAAATGGAGTTTCAGCACTGGAACTGTCGTGCTATTGTAAACTCACCACATTTAGGATATTATTTAAACTCAATGATCTTCACTATATAATTGAGATATAATACAAAGTGCATGTCACACCGGACAAGAAGCACTGCATTCAATTGAATAGTTCTGCAGCATATCTTTAAAATATGGACATTTATTTTACCACAGTATTTTCAATGGAGGTTCAGCTCTCATCTGTTGCTTCTGACAGTGTTTCTTTAAATGGCTGTTCATCTAATTTCACGCTTGAACAACAAAATGCATGCTTAAATCAATTTAACTGCTTATATTTAAATTAAATGGCATTATCGATGCTGTAAAAGTAACCTAATGAAACTGAAAGTAGTCACATTAACCTTATCAGTGGCTGAAAACTATAGCTGTGCATATAGCCCGTTGCCCAAACATTGGTTAAGTTTGTAAAGGAAAAGAAAGTCATAAGAAAAGAAGAGTCCTCCAAAATAAAAGTCCCCACAGTTAGGCCTCAAACTAACAGATGGAGTGCTGGACTACAGCATTGCACAGTAAAGGTGTGGAGAAGCTGAATGATGTGGTCAGCATGTGCTGGAGGTTGTGTCTGCAGCCTGGAGAATGGACTGTGCCCTGCTATGAGATTAGATAATATAAAGATAAAGATGTAAGATCATCTGTAAAGATTGGATATAAGTGCTATAACAGCCCGTCACCACACTGCACTGCCTTATAGCTTTGAGTAGCACAGTTACAATCAGAAATATTCTAATCATACTTCACCCCAAATATCAAGATATATCCAATATATACAGTTGCAATCAGAATTATTGAACCCCCTTTGAATTTTTTTTTCTTTTTTAAATATTTCCCAAATGATGTTTAACAGAGCAAAGAAATTTTCACAGTATGTCTGATAATATTTTTTCTTCTGGAGAAAGTCTTATTTGTTTTATTTCGGCTAGAATAAAAGCAGTTTTTAATTTTTTAAAACCCATTTAAGGTCAAAATTATTAGCCCCTTTAAGCTATATATTTTTTCGATAGTCTACAGAACAAACCATCATTATACAATAACTTGCCTAATTACCCTAACCTGCCTAGTTAACCTAATTAACCTAGTTAAGCCTTTAAATGTCACTTTAAGCTGTATAGAAGTGTCTTGAAAAATATCTAGTCAAATATTATTTACCGTCATCATGACAAAGATAAAATAAATCAGTTATTAGAGATGACTTATTGAAACTATTATGTTTAGAAATGTGTTGAAAATTTTTTCTCTCCGTTAAACAGATATTGGGGGAAAAAAATAAACAGGGGGGCTAATAAATCAGGGGGTTGAATAATTCTGATTGCAACTGTATACAGCTGAACTCAGAATTATTCAATTTGAATTTGTACATTTTTACCCAAGAGAGAAGACTTTTTCAACATTTTTTTTATCAAAATGCTCTATCCTGTTTGTATACAATCACTCAAAAGATGACTGACCTTGTTTGCATTCTTTATATTAAATGACTTAAATGAGTTATGACATAGCTTGCACTACCTGACAGAAGTCTTGTGGCCTATCCGAGTTTTAGGAACAACAAATAATAACTTCACTTCTAGTCATTTGGTATCAGAAGCGGCTAATATGAAAGGCAAAGGCCACTAGATTACGCTTATTTGACCAAAATAAAATATGATCACACCTTGATTTTTAATGATTTAATTAGGACAGTAAGGTCTGACTTAATATAAATGAATTTAAAAGTCTTAATATAAAGGTCTTTAGAATATAAAGTCATGGTGCAGTGGAAAAAGAATGAATTTTGTGCATGAGCTTGGAGGACTGCATCCATACATCTCTGCAATGACTCAAATCACTTATTAATAAGTCAACTGGAATGGCAAAAGCGTTCTTGCAGGACTCCCAGAGTTCATCAAAATTCTTTGGATTCATCTTCAATGCCTCCTCCATCTTACACCAGACATACTCAATAATAATCATATCTGGTGACTGGGCTGGTCAATCCTGGAGCGCCTTGACTTTCTTTGCTTTCAGTAACTTTGATGTGAGGCTGAAGTATGAGAAGGAGCGCTATCCTGCTGAAGAATTGTCCCTCTCCTGTGGTTTGTAATGTAATGGGCAGCACAAATGTCTTGATACCTCAGGCTGTTGATGTTGATCATCCGCTCTGCAGATCTCTCGAAACCTACCTTCTTCCACGTTTCCAAATTATCAACTAGAAGTCAAGTTAATATTTGTTGCTCTTACAACTGGGATCAACGACAAGACTTCTATCTAAATGTCAAACTCCATGACCTTCACTGACTAAAAAGCTGAATTGTTATGGTCTTTAATGAGCAGAAAAACAAGGTGGTGTTGTTCTTTGCATAATATTAAAATGTCAATCACTTAATAGCCATCACTAAAGCAACAATGGATTATTTATCTTAGATTTTAAGCAGAAATGAAAGGAAAAACGGCTGGAAGGGCATCCACTGTGTAAAAATGTGCTGGATAAGTTGGCGGTTCATTCCGCTGTGGCGACCCCAGATTAATAAAGGGACTAAGCCGACAAGAAAATGAATGAATGAATGAATGAATGAAAGGAAACAAAAGCCCGGTCTTTGAAATTGCACATGTTTTTTAGCCAATTACCAGTTGATGAGCAGAAATGGAATAAAATGTGACTGAAAATAGCCAAATCATAACAAAAAAGGGTGTGATAATGCGACGACATTGCATTGAATTGATAAATGCAAATATTTAATAATATTTAATGCGACAAACTAAAATCCCGACCCTGATATTCCATGACTTGGACAAAAACATAACACTTTAAATTCCTTGATATACAATGTCCTGAACAGAGCTTTTAAAATAGCCAAAATTCCATACCCTGACATTATTTCTTTGATATTTTGGGGTGAAATATGACTTTACATTTAAAGGGATAGTTCACACAAAAATGAAAAAATCCTGTTCATTTACTCATCCACAGGTCATCCAAGATGAAGATGACTTTTTTCATCAGTAAAACATTAAAGAAGATTTTGAGCTGTTGCTTGGTGATTCATATAATGGCAGTGAATGGTGACCCGTTTTTCAGATTGAAAATAAATACATACAGATGAGTCCAAATCAATAGTTGTGGCTCCTGATGACACACTGAGGTCTTGTGAAGCGAACAGTTATAATATCTTTAGCTTTAATCCATTGCATGGTCCATCATTTATCATGTGCAAATATAGTCCGATTGTAGTCCAGTCGCTTTTGAGGATGAATACTGTGTATTAAAGCTAATAATATTGTAAATAATGGTAAATTTCTTCCACAAACCGATGGTTTCGCTTCACAAGACCTCAACGTGTCATCAGGAGCTATGACTATTGATTTGTACTCGTTTGTGTGTGTTTATTTTAATCCAAAAACCTGTCACCATCCACTGCCATTATATGAATCACTAAAAACCACGAATTCAGCTCAAAATCTTCCTTAAAGGTCCTGTCAAGTGCTTTAAAATGTGTATTTTTATTCCATGTTTGATGTAATCGCAATCGAAACACGAAAAGAGGGTGGGACATAATGTAGCTCCACCCCTTTAAAAAAAAACAGCCAATAGAATTTTGTTTATCACGACTTTACCAGTGAGAGTGGTTGAGCTTAAGCGCATCAGATGTGAAGGGGGCGGGGCATGTCAGATACTAGAGAGCATTTGATTGGTCAGAAGAATAGATGAGGTGACGTTAATAAAACCGTTGATCCATTTAGGCGGAAGTGAGTAAGTGAACAGGAAATTTTCATTCTTGCGTGAACTATCCCTTTAGATTCAGAGTAACTGTGGCTGCTTAAACAAGCACATTGGGATTGAATATTACTGTGAGAGTGTAAAGCTGAATTACCTGGGCTTTCCTGGGACATTTTTGGGGTTTTTGCGGAAGGACTGGTTGGCTCCGGAGCGAACGGACATTGATCGAGGAGACTGCCGTGCGAAGGTGGATGGTGGAGTCTTGGGAATCTTCTTGCCTAGATGACCGATCCATTTCTTCTGCTCGTCTTGAGACAAAGCCAGAAGCAGCATATCTCTAGCCGACGTCACGTCATAGTTCACTGAGGGACAGATAACAAAATTAGACACCAAACATGTTGAAATATGGAAAAATACGTTAAACAGAAATTGGGGGAAAAATATATAGGGGGGCTAATAATTCTGACTTCAGCTGTGTATTATTTTTAAAAAAGTGCTTACTGGGATAGTTCACCTAAAACTGAAAATGACCATAATCCAAGGTTATCATAACGTCAGAATCTTATGCCCTAGTAATAAATGTAAAACATTGTAAACACAAGAAAACATTTTGCTGCAAACTTCTAACCTTTGCAAGGGGAAATCACGTCCTCCTTCTTGTCCAGGTGGTCTTTATGGCACTTGACGTGGCAGCGGCGGCACTCGAGGGCTGGCGGAGGCTTAAACACATGCCACAGGGGTTTGGAGCAAGCCTCGCAGTTGGAGGGGAAATGGTAGAGCGTTGGGATGAACTCGTGGCCTTTGTGGGGCAAACAGTTGGTTTTATCGCCCTGAGGAACACTCTCCACATCTGTCTCCTTCCGGCACTCGCCTTCATTAGCATACAGGATCTAAACCACAAACACTCTCATTCATTTTGTAGGTTCAGGTGAAGATTTCAAAGGTTGCGAAGCACATTTTTGGGACATAACGGCTCTATTTTAATGATCTATTTTAGAGATGCACACTTAGGGTATATCTGAATCCACTTTTGATGTTTTAAGTGTTTGAAAAACGGCCTGCCTACCTAGCGCTTAGGTGAGGAAGCTGTAGGTGTAGGTAGCATTTTTTATATTTATGTAGACGATAAAATTCTTTTTACATTTTAATCCTAAAATAATTAATATTTAAAGATGTTCGTGTGCTGCTGCGTATCCCTGTGTGTGTAATAAGCAATGTGTACACGCATTATTGAACCACCAAATCACTAACGCACTCTTTAAATAGCACTGATATGGTGATTATATCATTTTGGGGCGTTTTCTGACCTTTATTAATAGAAAACATATTAAAAAATGAACCTGGAATATTCTTGGGATTTCATCAGTCTCTGTCTCACTATTTTAACAATCTACAGAAATCAATAATTGAAGAGGATCAAAAACGCTTTTTAAAATTGCCCTAAGACGGGAATGGGTGTTGTTCAATAGTTTTAGACAACTTTTTGATCCACTTCAAATGCTGACTACTGTATTTTAGGGCAAATGCACATTTAGGGCATATCTGAATGCACTTTTGCTGTTTTAAGGATGTGAAAAACAGTCTGCCTACCAAGTGCATAACCTAAAAGGGGTTGTCCTTATTCCCTTAATGAGTTGGAGGTGTGTTTTTGGGAGTAATGTGTACTAAATCAATATGAGTGTCATCTTCCATTCTCTTTAAGAGTGAGTTAGGATGTTGCCACGCAGATTTGTTATTTACATGGTAGACTAAATGCACATTTAGAGCATATCTGAATCAACTTTTGCTATTTTAAGGATCTTAAAAACAGTCTGCCTACCCAGCGCATAATCTAAAAAGGGTTGTCCATATTTTCCTAATGAGTTATAGGTGTGTTTTCGGGAGTAACATGCATTAAACCAATATAAGTGTCATCTTCCATTCCCTTTAAAAGTGAGTTGGGATCTTGCCAAGCAGATTTGTTATTTACATGTTAGACTAAATGCACTTTTAGAGCTAATCTGAATCAGCTGTTTCTATTTTAAGGGTGTGAAAAACAGTCTGCCTACCCAGTGCATAATCTAGAAGGGTTGTCCTTATTCTCTTAATGAGTTATAGATGTGTTTTTGGGAGTAATGTGCATTAAACCAATCAGAGTTTCATCTCGTATTCTCTTTAATAATGAGTAAACGATCTTGCCAAGCAGATTTTTTATTTACATGGCAGACTTTGTAAGTGAAAAAACACTTAAATAGTGAGGAAACGGATCTGCTTGACATCTATAAAACTAGACAAATTCCACCAAAGCCCCCTTAGGTGAGGAAGCTGTAGGTGTAGATAGCATTTTTTATATTTATGTAGACGATGAAATTCTTTTTACATTTTAATCCTAAAATAATTAATATTTAAAGATGTTCGTGTGCTGCTGCGTATCCCTGTGTGTGTAATAAGCAATGTGTACACGCATTATTGAACCACCAAATCACTAACGCACTCTTTAAATAGCACTGATATGGTGATTATATCATTATGGGGCATTTTCTGACCTTTGTTAATAGAAAACATATTAAAAAATGAACCTGGAATATTCTTGGGATTTCATCAGTCTCTGTCTCTCTATTTTAACAATCTACAGAAATCAATATTTGAAGAGGATCAAAAACGCTTTTTAAAATTGCCCTAAGACGGGAATGGGTGTTGTTCAATAGTTTTAGACAACTTTTTTGATCCACTTCAAATGCTGACTACTGTATTTTAGGGCAAATGCACATTTAGGGCGTATCTGAATGCACTTTTGCTGTTTTAAGGATGTGAAAAACAGTCTGCCTACCCAGTGCATAACCTAAAAGGGGTTGTCCTTATTCCCTTAATGAGTTGGAGGTGTGTTTTTGGGAGTAATGTATATTAAATCAATATGAGTGTCATCTTCCATTCCCTTTAAGAGTGAGTTAGGATGTTGCCACGCAGATTTGTTATTTACATGGTAGACTAAATGCACATTTAGAGCATATCTGAATCAACTTTTGCTATTTTAAGGATCTTAAAAACAGTCTGCCTACCCAGCGCATAATCTAAAAAGGGTTGTCCATATTTTCCTAATGAGTTATAGGTGTGTTTTCGGGAGTAACATGCATTAAACCAATATAAGTGTCATCTTCCATTCCCTTTAAAAGTGAGTTGGGATCTTGCCAAGCAGATTTGTTATTTACATGTTAGACTAAATGAACTTTTAGAGCTAATCTGAATCAGCTGTTTCTATTTTAAGGGTGTGAAAAACAGTCTGCCTACCCAGCGCATAATCTAGAAGGGTTGTCCTTATTCTCTTAATGAGTTATGAGTGTATTTTTGGGAGTAACGTGCATTAAACAAATCAGAGTTTCATCTTGTATTCCCTTCAATAATGAGTATCTTGCCAAGCAGATTTGGTATTTACATGGCGGACTTTGTAAGCAAAAAAAACACTTAAATAGCGAGGAAACAGATCTGCTTGACATCTACAGAACTAGACAGATTCCACCAAAGCCCCCTGAGGAGAAGAAGCCGTAGGTTATTTTTATGTAGCAATAATATTCTATTACATTTTAATACCTAAATATTTCATATTTAAAGATATTCGTGTGTTGCTGCGCTTCCCTGTGTGTGTAATAAGCAATGAGTACACGCATTGTGGACCAGCAAATCCCTCTTTACACCAACGCACTCTTTAAATAGCACTGATATGATGATTATATCATTATGGGGCATTTTCTGACCTTTATTATTAGAAAACATATTCAAAAACTGACCTGGAATATTCTTGGGATTTCATCAGTCTCCGCTCTGTAAACGTCACCTTGTGTGACAGGACGCACATGGAAAAGTTTGCTGTTATGAACACAAAAATACATGCGTTGTAATAAAATCATTGTATTTTAAAAACAGGAATGAATGAAATAACCGCTAACGTGAATTGGATTGGTTTTTAACAACAGACATCGCTCTAGCCTAGTGTTCAACAGCAGATGGCGCTCTAGCCTAGTGTTCAACAGCAGACGGTGCTCTAGGCTAGTGTTTAACAGCAGACAGCGCTCTAGTCTAGTTTTAAAAGCAGATAGTGCTCTAGGCTAGTGTTTAACAGCAGATGGTGCTCTAGGCTAGTGTTTAACAGCAGACGGTGCTCTAGGCTAGTGTTTAACAGCAGACGGCGCTTTAGCCTAGTGTTCAACAGCAGACAGCGCTTTAGCCTAGTGTTCAACAGCAGACGGCGCTCTAGCCTAGTGTTCAACAGCAGACGGCGCTTTAGCCTAGTGTTCAACAGCAGACGGCGCTTTAGCCTAGTGTTTAACAGCAGACGGTGCTCTAGCCTAGTGTTCAACAGCAGACAGCGCTTTAGCCTAGTGTTCAACAGCAGACAGCGCTTTAGCCTAGTGTTCAACAGCAGACGACGCTCTAGCCTAGTGTTCAACAGCAGACGGCGCTTTAGCCTAGTGTTCAACAGCAGACAGCGCTTTAGGCTAGTTTATAACTGCAGACTACGTTCTAGGCTAGTGTTTAACAGCAGACGGTGCTCTAGGCTAGTGTTTAACAGCAGATGGTGCTCTAGGCTAGTGTTTAACAGCAGACGGCGCTCTAGGCTAGTGTTTAACAGCAGATGGTGCTCTAGGCTAGTGTTTAACAGCAGACGGCGCTCTAGGCTAGTGTTTAACAGCAGACGGTGCTCTAGGCTAGTGTTTAACAGCAGACGGCGCTCTAGGCTAGTGTTTAACAGCAGGCGGCGCTCTAGGCTAGGGTTCAACAGCAGACGGCATTCTAGGCTAGTGTTCAACGGCAGACGGCGCTCTAGGCTAGTTTATAACTGCAGACTACGTTCTAGGCTAGTGTTTAACAGCAGACGGTGCTCTAGGCTAGTGTTTAACAGCTGATGGTGCTCTAGGCTAGTGTTTAACAGCAGACGGCGCTCTAGGCTAGTGTTTAACAGCTGATGGTGCTCTAGGCTAGTGTTTAACAGCAGACGGCGCTCTAGGCTAGTGTTTAACAGCTGATGGTGCTCTAGGCTAGTGTTTAACAGCAGACGGCGCTCTAGGCTAGTGTTTAACAGTAGATGGTGCTCTAGGCTAGTGTTTAACAGCAGACGGCGCTCTAGGCTAGGGTTCAACAGCAGACGGCATTCTAGGCTAGTGTTCAACGGCAGATGGCGCTCTAGGCTAGTTTATAACTGCAGACTACGTTCTAGGCTAGTGTTTAACAGCAGACGGTGCTCTAGGCTAGTGTTTAACAGCAGACGGTGCTCTAGGCTAGTATTTAACAGCGGATGGTGCTCTAGGTTAGTTTTTAACTGCAGATGGTGCTCCAGGCTAGTTTTTGTGGTTATTGGTCAAAATACTTACTCAATATCTAGTACCATAGAGGGATTGGACTGCTCCTTGTCTTGCTCATCATTGTAAAAAAGGATTTTTTTACTGCTCACCACAACATACTGAAAGAAACAAATACATATATATATATTAGAAAAGAGGTAGAAAAGATCATGAATGTCTAATTTTGTCATCCAAGTCTTACCTGTTTTTTCCAGCCGTATCTTTTTATATTAGCCCTATTAGGTATTGCGAGCCAGCCTTCAAGCCTGGATTCTGAAGTAATAAAATAAAATCCATTAGATCCAGAACAAAACAAACGAATCAGACATGCACTAAAGCACAAACCAAGGTCGTGACACAATCCAAAACAAATGAAATAGCCGTAACTAACATGCGTAAACCAGGTACACTTTAAAGCAACTGCCTCACTGCACACTGTTGTAAGGTCAAAACAAATCCCAAACAAGGGCGGGACGTTTATATTATATTACATAAAGAATGAAATGGATGCTGAAAATGAGATGTTCAGTACTTCCATGTGTGAATGTGAGAAAACAATGAGTAAAAAGCCATCAAGCCAAAAATTGATTATTTAATAATGCACATGGACCAGACTTATGTTATAGAAGTAAAAACAATGAAACAATTGGGTATAACTTTAATT
Organism: Danio kyathit; assembly: GCA_903798195.1. Classification (NCBI taxonomy): domain Eukaryota; kingdom Metazoa; phylum Chordata; class Actinopteri; order Cypriniformes; family Danionidae; genus Danio; species Danio kyathit. The sequence continues at coordinate 3,839,802 of LR812520.1, read as the reverse complement.
TGAGATATTCTCACTTTGAATTACCAATCTATTATTGGCTGTTTATTAGTACTTTATTAGTTATACTGAATGGTCTCTAATCCTACCCAATACCTAAACCCAACTACTACCTTAACTATTAATAAGCAGCAAATTAGTAGTTTATTAAAGCAAAAGCCATAATTGATTGTGTATTAATAGCGAGACTTGTACCTTAAAATAAAGTGTTAGCAAGAATTGTATTTTAATTTAGTCTAACATTAACAACCACAGCTAACAGGCTAATAGTTGATGTTGTTTTGTTTTAGAATAATGTGCAATTTTCATTATAAAGCCAGGAATGTTCATCATCTTCACAGGATTATTAGTAATCGGCTCAGTACAGCAGCAGTGTTAAACTGTGCATTTTTTTTATCAAGTGACAAGCCAAACCACTGCAACCAAATTGGAACCAAACCATGATGCAATTTAGTTAAAATGTTACTGGTTTGAAAGCATATGTGAAGACAGAAGGACTGGGATCATGCGTGAAGTCTGTGACTGTGTGTGATTCGGCTCATTTGTTCACTAGTGAACATGCAATAAATCAATCAACCACACATACATATATACATACATACATACTGTACAGTCAGACTACAAATTATACATTGATGTTTGGGGGTGATCGGCTATTTTTTTTCCAGCATTTTATGTAATGCATGAGCAAACTTCAGTGAATCAATTTAAGTCATTTAATGCAGTTCTCATTTATAAATCAAACATATTTAAGTTTTTTGTGTTTAAGGGAAAATAAATGAGGATTATGACATCTGATGGGGCTAGTGTTTAACAGCAAATGGTGCTCTAGGCTAATGTTTAACAGCGGATGGCGCTCTAGGCTAATGTTTAACAGCAGACGGCGCTCTAGGCTAGTTTTTAACAGCAGATGGCGCTCTAGGCTAGTGTTCAACAGCAGACGGCATTCTAGGCTAGTGTTCAACAGCAGACGGCGCTCTAGGCTAGTTTTTAACAGCAGATGGCGCTCTAGGCTAGTGTTCAACGACAGACAGTGCTCTAGGCTACTGTTCAACAGCAGACGGCGCTCTAGGCTAGTTTTTAACAGCAGATGGTGCTCTAGACTAGTGTTTAACAGCAGATGGTGCTCTAGGCTAGTTTTTAACAGCAGATGGCGCTCTAGGCTAGTGTTCAACAGCAGACGGCGCTCTAGGCTAGTGTTCAACAGCAGACGCGCTCTAGACTAGTTTTTAACAGCAGATGGTGCTCTAGGCTAGTGTTTAACAGCAGACGGCGCTCTAGGCTAGTTTTTAACAGCAGACGGCGCTCTAGGCTAGTTTTTAACAGCAGATGGTGCTCTAGGCTAGTGTTTAACAGCAGATGGCGCTCTAGGCTAGTTTTCAACAGCAGATGGCGCTCTAGGCTAGTTTTTAACAGCAGACGGTGCTCTAGGCTAGTTTTTAACAGCAGATGGTGCTCTAGGCTTGTGTTTAACAGCAGACGGTGCTCTAGGCTTGTTTTTAACAGCAGACGGCGCTCTAGAATAGTGTTTAACAGCAGACGGTGCTCTAGAATAGTGTTTAACAGCAGACGGTGCTCCAGACTAGTTTTTAACAGCAGATGGCGCTCTAGGCTAGTGTTTAACAGCAGATGGCGCTCTAGAATAGTTTTTAACAGCAGATGGCGCTCTAGGCTAGTTTTTAACAGCAGATGGCGCTCTAGGCTAGTTTTTAACAGCAGACGGTGCTCTAGGCTAGTTTTTAACACCAGATGGCGCTCTAGGCTAGTGTTCAACGGCAGACGGTGCTCTAGGCTTGTTTTTAACAGCAGAAGGCGCTCTAGAATAGTGTTTAACAGCAGACGGTGCTCTAGACTAGTTTTTAACAGCAGATGGCGCTCTAGGCTAGTTTTTAATAGCAGATGGCGCTTTGGGGTTAGTTTTTAACAGCAAATGGCGCTCTAGGCTAGTTTTTAACAGCCGACGATGCTCTACCAAGGCCTTAAAGCTACACATGCACACACACTCACACTAAAAAGTGACTAAACTTAAAACACATCTAAAAAGGTGCTCAGAGTAGGGGTTAGTATAGACATTTTTCACTCATTTTAGCAGTTCAGCACCGTTTCATTACACTAATTTAGCATTTCTCTTTATCATTATGAACACTCTGAGTAGCTTATTTTCGAGGCATCAGCAAAACCATAAAGCTGTGTCCATTAAAACAAAACAGAAAGTAGTGAGAAGAGACAAACTGCCACCCAGAAGCACAATCCAGGCATACGGGGATCCCGATCTTAAAGTTACTCACAGAGGGAAAAGAATAGAAGATACAAAGATAAGGAGAGCAAGAAGAAGCGACTATACATGAGGGAGAACAAGAGATGAGAGAGAGAGAGGACTTTAAACACAGAGAATGGCAGTCCATGACTACAAACACATCATATTCTATAATTTATTACATACACACCTGATGATTAAAAAACATCCTAACAAAAGTACAATGATCATGGAATTCATTAGAGCATGGCAAAAAATCATTCAAGAAATCAATTATAAATCGATTCTGAGAGTAGCTAGTTTTTAAACAGCAGATGGTGCTCTAGGCTAGTTTTTGACAGCTAAAAGTGCTCTAGGGTTGTTTTTAAACAGCGAACGGCACTCTAGGCAAGTTTTTTGACAGCTAATGGCACTGTAGGCTAATTTTTAAACAGCAAACAACGCTTTAGGTTAGTTTTTAAGAGCAGATGGCGCGCTATTCTAGTTTTTGACAGATAACAGCGCTCTAGGCTAGTTTCTGACAGCTAACAGCACTCTAGGCTAGTTTTTAAAATGCAGGTGGGGCTCTAGGCTAGTTTTTAAAAAGCAGGTGGGGCTCTAGGCTAGTTTTTAAAAAGCAGGTGGGGCTCTAGGCTAGTTTTTGACAGCTAAAGGCACTCTAGGCTATTTTTTAAACAGCAGATGATGCTCTAGGCTAGTTTTTGACAGCTAATGGCACTCTAGGCTACTTTTTAAACAGCAGATGATGCTCTAGGCTAATTTTTGACAGCTAATGGCACTCTAGGCTACTTTTTAAACAGCAAACGGCCCTCTAGGATAGTTTTTAAACAACAGACGGCGCTGTAGGCTAGTTTTTAACAGCTAATGGTGCGCTAGGCTAGTTTTTAAACAACAGACGATGCTCTAGGCTAGTTTGCAACAACAGATGGTGCTCTAGGCTAGTTTTTAACAGCAGACAGCACTTTAGGCTAGTTTTTAAAAAGCAGGTGGCGCTCTAGGCTAATTTTTGACAGCTAAAGGCACTCGAGGCTATTTTTTAAACAGCAAACGGCGCTCTAGGATAGTTTTTAAACAGCAGATGGTGCTCTATGCTAGTTTTTGACAGCTAATGGCGCCCTAGGCTAGTTTTTAAACAACAGACGATGCGCTCTAGGCTAGTTTTTGACAGCTAATGGCACTCTAGGCTAGTTTTTAAACAGCAGACAGTGCTTTATGCTAGACTTTGACAGCAGATGGCGTGCTATTCTAGTTTTTGATAGATAACAGCGCTCTAGGCTAGTTTTTGACAACTAATGGCACTCTAGGCTACTTTTTAAACAGCAAACGGCGCTCTAGGATAGTTTTTAAACAGCAGATGGTGCTCTACGCTAGTTTTTGACAGCTAATGGCGCTCTAGGCTAGTTTTTAAACAACAGACGATGCTCTAGGCTAGTTTTTGACAGCTAATGGCACTCTAGGCTAGATTTTAAAAAGCAGGTGGCGCTCTAGGCTAATTTTTGACAGCTAAAGGCACTCTAGGCTATTTTTTAAACAGCAGATGATGCTCTAGGCTAGTTTTTGACAGCTAATGGCACTCTAGGCTACTTTTTAAACAGCAAACGGCCCTCTAGGATAGTTTTAAACAGCAGATGGTGCTCTACGCTAGTTTTTGACAGCTAATGGCGCTCTAGGCTAGTTTTTAAACAACAGACGATGCTATAGGCTAGTTTTTGACAGCTAATGGCACTCTAGGCTAGTTTTTAAAAAGCAGGTGGCGCTCTAGGCTAATTTTTGACAGCTAAAGGCACTCTAGGCTATTTTTTAAACAGCAGATGATGCTCTAGGCTAATTTTTGACAGCTAAAGGCACTCTAGGCTATTTTTTAAACAGCAGATGATGCTCTAGGCTAGTTTTTGACAGCTAAAAGTGCTCTAGGGTTGTTTTTAAACAGCGAACGGCACTCTAGGCAAGTTTTTTGACAGCTAATGGCACTGTAGGCTAATTTTTAAACAGCAAACAACGCTTTAGGTTAGTTTTTAAGAGCAGATGGCGCGCTATTCTAGTTTTTGACAGATAACAGCGCTCTAGGCTAGTTTCTGACAGCTAACAGCACTCTAGGCTAGTTTTTAAAATGCAGGTGGGGCTCTAGGCTAGTTTTTAAAAAGCAGGTGGGGCTCTAGGCTAGTTTTTAAAAAGCAGGTGGGGCTCTAGGCTAGTTTTTGACAGCTAAAGGCACTCTAGGCTATTTTTTAAACAGCAGATGATGCTCTAGGCTAGTTTTTGACAGCTAATGGCACTCTAGGCTACTTTTTAAACAGCAGATGATGCTCTAGGCTAATTTTTGACAGCTAAAGGCACTCTAGGCTATTTTTTAAACAGCAGATGATGCTCTAGGCTAGTTTTTGACAGCTAATGGCACTCTAGGCTACTTTTTAAACAGCAAACGGCCCTCTAGGATAGTTTTTAAACAACAGACGGCGCTGTAGGCTAGTTTTTAACAGCTAATGGTGCGCTAGGCTAGTTTTTAAACAACAGACGATGCTCTAGGCTAGTTTGCAACAACAGATGGTGCTCTAGGCTAGTTTTTAACAGCAGACAGCACTTTAGGCTAGTTTTTAAAAAGCAGGTGGCGCTCTAGGCTAATTTTTGACAGCTAAAGGCACTCGAGGCTATTTTTTAAACAGCAAACGGCGCTCTAGGATAGTTTTTAAACAGCAGATGGTGCTCTATGCTAGTTTTTGACAGCTAATGGCGCCCTAGGCTAGTTTTTAAACAACAGACGATGCGCTCTAGGCTAGTTTTTTGACAGCTAATGGCACTCTAGGCTAGTTTTTAAACAGCAGACAGTGCTTTATGCTAGACTTTGACAGCAGATGGCGTGCTATTCTAGTTTTTGATAGATAACAGCGCTCTAGGCTAGTTTTTGACAACTAATGGCACTCTAGGCTACTTTTTAAACAGCAAACGGCGCTCTAGGATAGTTTTTAAACAGCAGATGGTGCTCTACGCTAGTTTTTGACAGCTAATGGCGCTCTAGGCTAGTTTTTAAACAACAGACGATGCTCTAGGCTAGTTTTTGACAGCTAATGGCACTCTAGGCTAGATTTTAAAAAGCAGGTGGCGCTCTAGGCTAATTTTTGACAGCTAAAGGCACTCTAGGCTATTTTTTAAACAGCAGATGATGCTCTAGGCTAGTTTTTGACAGCTAATGGCACTCTAGGCTACTTTTTAAACAGCAAACGGCCCTCTAGGATAGTTTTAAACAGCAGATGGTGCTCTACGCTAGTTTTTGACAGCTAATGGCGCTCTAGGCTAGTTTTTAAACAACAGACGATGCTATAGGCTAGTTTTTGACAGCTAATGGCACTCTAGGCTAGTTTTTAAAAAGCAGGTGGCGCTCTAGGCTAATTTTTGACAGCTAAAGGCACTCTAGGCTATTTTTTAAACAGCAGATGATGCTCTAGGCTAATTTTTGACAGCTAAAGGCACTCTAGGCTATTTTTTAAACAGCAGATGATGCTCTAGGCTAGTTTTTGACAGCTAATGGCACTCTAGGCTACTTTTTAAACAGCAAACAGCGCTCTAGGATAGTTTTAAACAGCAGATGGTGCTCTACGCTAGTTTTTGACAGCTAATGGCGCTCTAGGCTAGTTTTTAAACAACAGACGATGCTCTAGGCTAGTTTTTGACAGCTAATGGCACTCTAGGCTATTATTTAAACAGCAGACGGTGCTTTATGCTACACTTTTACAGCAGATGGCGCTCTAGGCTAGTTTATAACAGGAGAATGCATTTGGAAAATCTTAATCGACTTCTTGCCACAGCTCTAGAATTTATGATTTTGATGTTTGGAAAAACATTTCAAAGAATCGCTTTGAAATGCACTTATGCCCTTTTCTTAAAGGTGTCCAAACTTCTTTCCCAAAATGTCAGAAATTTGAAATCTAACATTCTGAGCAGCTCTGGATAAGAAAAAAGGTTTACGCCATATTCACAACATGCAAAATGTGAAACTGGCCAGTAATAATTATGAAATATCAAACAGCTATAGTCTCTTTCCTTAAAGTGATAGTTCACCCAAAAAATGAAAATTCTGCCATCATTTACTCTCCCTCACTTGATTTCAAACGTTTATGAGTTTCTTTATTATGTTGAACACAAAAAAAAGTTATTTTGAAGTATGTCAGAAACCTGTAATCATTGATTTCCATAGTATTTGATTTTCCCTACTATAGAAGTAGATGGTTACAGGTTTTTAGCTTTCTTCAAGATATCTTCTTTTGTGTTCCACAAAAGAAAGAATCTCATAAAGGTTTGGAACCACCGGAGGGAAAGTAAATACAGAGTAATATTTAATTGTGTGTGAACTATCCCTTTCATTTCTCTACATTTATCAGCCAGAAATACTCTTGAAGGTTAGTGAAGGTGTCCTTACCAGCGATGTTGCTGTCCAGCTCGTCCGTCTGCAGACTGGTGACGCTGGAATTGTCCACACGGAGCTGCAAGTCATTCAGTTTCTCTCTGAGCTGCTCGATGTCACTCTCCTTGCTGTCCAGTTGCATCTGCAGCTCATTGCGATACGTGCACTCCTCTGCCAATTGCTGCAAACACAGACAACACCATTAACCATCAGAAAACGACAAATCACACAGTCATTAAGGTCATCAGACCAGTCTTTTCTCACAATACCAAGGACACGGTGTAAGCAAAAAGGGGATCAGGCTTTCACTGTTATCGCTCCAAAATCCTAGAATAAGCTTTCACCTAACATTAGACGTGCTATATTCCATTATTATTCTGTATGTTTAAAACCAGCAGATTATACTATATATTTCACGTCATGTGCCTACTGTAATTAAGTTTTGAAAATCATAACTCCCAACTCACAAAAACCGCCACCTTTCATCTGAGAAATATCGTTGAGCTACGAAGCATGCTATCTATCTCAGATGCAGAAAAGCTAGTTCATGCTTTTATGACCTCTAGGCTGGATTACTGTAATGATCTTCTATTAATAAACTTCAGTTAGTGCAAAATGCAGCTGCCAGAGTTCTTACCAGGTCTAGAAAATATGACCATATCACCCCAATTTTATCCTCCTTACACTGGCTGCCTGTAAAGTTCCGTATTGATTATAAAATATTGCTTCTTACCTATAAAGCTTTTAAGCCCCGGTCAGATCATACGAATTCGTCAAGATTTGGGCATGATTTCCTTGACAGAGGGGAATTCGTAAACGACAAATGGGTGTCGTGACACAAGATTCAAATGTTTCTTCTCGTGTAATGTGGCATAGTTCACGACAACCGATACCATGCCTGTGACGCCTCACGACACCATCGCAGAAAGTCTAGCATGTTTAATTTTTAATCGTCGTTCTTCCCAACGAGTTCCCAATAGAGGCACATACTTTCTCGGTTATATCAGTGGGTGCCTTTAATGCATCATTTAGGTAATCAAAAAATAGTCTGCATGTTTACTTATGGGTGGGTCACAGGTGGATAAGATCAATCATTGGTTGTGCAAACTTTAACTATTCATTCATTCATTCATTTTCTGCCGCTTCTCCGGGGCCGGGTCGCGGGGGTAGCAGTTTTAGGAGAGAACCCCAGACTTCCCTCTCCCCAGACACTTCCTCCAGCTCCTCCGGGGGGATCCCGAGGCGTTCCCAGGCCAGCCGAGAGACATAGTCCCTCCAGCGTGTCCTGGGTCTTCCCCGAGGCCTCCTCCCGGTGGGACATGCCTGGAACACCTCCCTAGGAAGGCGTCCAGGTGGCATCCGAAACAGATGCCCCAGCCACCTCAACTGACTTCTCTCGATGTGGAGGAGCAGCGGCTCTACTCCGAGCTCCTCTCGAGTGACAGAGCTCCCAAACCCTTCCATAAACCGCCACCTTATCGTGGTGAAGGGGTTTGAGTGCCTGAAAGATCTATGGATCTATGAGAGCTATGTTGTCAGGGGCTAATGCCCCTGGTAGGGTCTCCCAAGGCAAAAAGGTCTTGGGTGACAGGTCAGACTAAGTGCGGTTCAAAAACCCCTTATGAGTATAAGTACGTCAAAGACCGTGACGTCGCCCGGTATGGCGCAGCCGGGGCCCCAATCTGGAGCCAGGCCTGGGGTTGGGGCTCGTAAGCGAGCGGCTGGTGGCCGGGTTTTTTCCCACGGAACCCGGCCGGGCTTAGCCCGAAGGAGCAACGTGGGACCATCCTCCCGCAGGCCCACCACCTACAGGGGGAGCCGTAAGGGGCCGGTGCTTTGTGGACTGGGTGGTGGTCGAAGGTTAGGACCACGACAACCCGATCGTCAGGCATGGAAACTGGCTCTTGGGACAAACTTTAGCTAGCTTTTCTAAAATATTAAGGTGTTTTAAGCAATTTTATCTGACAGACTGGCACAAATATGCAGACATCTCCTTTCTCACAACGAGTTTCTGAGTTCTCTCATCCTTCTAACAGAGTTT
>LR812520.1:3768608-3823608 GCA_903798195.1 Danio kyathit | reverse complement strand
AATTAAAGAATGACCCACACTGACTTCTGATCATGAAAGCGTGACTGAACACAAAAGGACGATACACATGAAAAGGTCAGATTGAGCTAAAGATGCTGCACAGACCTGTGAGATGGTGGAGTCTTTCTCCGAGATCTCCTGTTTGTACCGTGACGTGGCCTTCTTGTACTCCTGCGAGATCTCGAAATACTGCTCCTCCTGCAGCGCTCGGGCCAGCTGTTCCGACTCGGCCTTGGTCATGGTGAGGTCCAGCTGAGCCGACAGAGAGTCTCTGCAGACAAAACAATACAATACAATACAATACAATACAATACAATACAATACAATACAATACAATACAATACAATACAATACAATACAATACATGAGGATACATGAGTAGTCCAAATGTTGGCGCTCTAGGCTAGTTTTTAACAGCGGACAGCATTCTAGGCTAGTTTTTAACAGCAGACGACGCTCTAGGCTAGTTTTTAACAGCAGATGGCGCTCTAGGCTAGTTTTTAACAGCGGACAGCATTCTAGGCTAGTTTTTAACAGCAGACGACGCTCTAGGTTAGTTTTTAACAGCAGATGGCGCTCTAGGCTAGTTTTTAACAGCAGACGACGCTCTAGGCTAGTTTTTAACAGCAGACGGCGCTCTAGGCTAGTTTTTAACAGCAGATGGCGCTCTAGGCTAGTTTTTAACAGCAGATGGCGCTCTAGGCTAGTTTTTAACAGCAGATGGTGCTCTAGGCTAGTTTTTAACAGCAGATGGTGCTCTAGGCTAGTTTTTAACAGCAGATGGCGCTCTAGGCTAGTTTTTAACAGCAGACGGCGCTCTAGGCTAGTTTTTAACAGCACATGGTGCTCTAGGCTAGTTTTTAACAGCACATGGTGCTCTAGGCTAGTTTTTAACAGCAGACGACGCTCTAGGCTAGTTTTTAACAGCAGATGGCGCTCTAGGCTAGTTTTTAACAGCAGATGGTGCTCTAGGCTAGTTTTTAACAGCAGACGGTGTTCTAGGCTAGTTTTTAACAGCAGATGGCGCTCTAGGCTAGTTTTTAACAGCAGACGACGCTCTAGGCTAGTTTTTAACAGCAGACGACTCTCTAGGCTAGTTTTTAACTGCAGATGGCGCTCTAGGCTAGTTTTTAACAGCAGATGGCGCTCTAGGCTAGTTTTTAACAGCAGACGGTGCTCTAGGTTAGTTTTTAACAGCCGATGGTGCTCTAGGCTAGTTTTTAACAGCAGACGACGCTCTAGGCTAGTTTTGAACAGCAGATGGCGCTCTAGGCTAGTGTTTAGCAGCAGACAGTGCTCTAGGCCAGGGGTTTTCAAACTGTGGGGTGCGCCCCACCGCGGCGGGGGGGGGGGGGGGGGGGGGGGGCAGCACCTATTAAGGGGGGCACGAGACATTGAGGCGTGCACGCGAGTAAATTATGATGATGTTATTTGTGTTTTACTAGAGTGAATCTGATTAATGTTAGCTCCACATCTAACTATCAGGCACCTGTAGAGTTAATGCGTTCCAGTAAAACATATACAAATAAAATGAAGTGGGTGCTTTTTAAAATGAATGACGTTGAATGAAAGTCAAACCGGTGAGCCGTCTGACAAAAAAGTGCCCTTCTGAATCAAATCAGCAGGATGCCCTCCTGGATCTTTCACTAACTTTGAAGATACTGACTACGCTTACATGGACATCTGTAGTCTAGTTATTTGCCTTAATAGACAATAATATAATGAAGGTGTTTACGTGAAGTGCTTTCATCTAAGAGTTTCCTGTAATTTTGGGTGACTTTAACTGCAGTTCGGCAGTTACACTTTCAATCATAAACATTTCATTCATGCCCCTGTGACAAATTAGATGCAAATAAGGAGTAAGGACTGGTGGAAGAATGTTATGCCGAGGTTCAGACTGCATGATTTTAGCCCTGATATTGACTCGCCGACAGGATTTGAGAAATCGCAGACTAATGCAGACGATGCTCTAGGTTAGTTTTTAACAGCAGATGGTGCTCTAGGCTAGTGTTTAACAGCAGATGGTGCTCAAGGCTAGTGTTTAACAGCAGATGGTGCTCAAGGCTAGTGTTTAACAGCAGATGGTGCTCTAGGCTAGTGTTTAACAGCAGATGGTGCTCAAGGCTAGTTTTAAACAACAGACGGCACTCTAGGCTAGTGTTTAACAGCAGATAGCACTGTAGGCTAGTTTTCAACAGCAGATGGCGCTCTAGGCTAGTTTTTGACAGCTAACGGCGCTCTAGGGTTGTTTTTAAACAGCAGATGGCGCTCTAGACTAGTTTTTGACAGCTAACGGCGCTCTTAGGGTTGTTTTTAAACAGCAGATGGCGCTCTAGGCTAGTTTTAAACAACAGACGGCACTCTAGGCTAGTGTTTAACAGCAGATAGCGTTGTAGGCTAGTTTTCAACAGCAGATGGCGCTCTAGGCTAGTTTTTGACAGCTAACGGCGCTCTAGGGTTGTTTTTAAACAGCAGATGGCGCTCTAGGCTAGTTTTTGACAGCTAACGGCGCTCTAGGGTTGTTTTTAAACAGCAGATGGCGCTCTAGGCTAGTTTTAAACAACAGAGGGCACTCTAGGCTAGTGTTTAACAGCAGATAGCGCTGTAGGCTAGTTTTCAACAGCAGATGGCGCTCTAGGCTAGTTTTTGACAGCTAACGGCGCTCTAGGGTTGTTTTTAAACAGCAGATGGCGCTCTAGGCTAGTTTTAAACAACAGAGGGCACTCTAGGCTAGTGTTTAACAGCAGATAGCGCTGTAGGCTAGTTTTCAACAGCAGATGGCGCTCTAGGCTAGTTTTTGACAGCTAACGGCACTCTAGGGTTGTTTTTAAACAGCAGATGGCGCTCTAGGCTAGTTTTTGACAGCTAACGGCACTCTAGGGTTGTTTTTAAACAGCAGATGGCGCTCTAGGCTAGTTTTTGACAGCAGACTGCGCTCTAGGCTAATTTGACAAATAACGGTGCACTAGGGTTGTTTTTAAAAAGCAGACGTCATTCTAGGCTAGTGTTCACAAGTTTCATTAGCAATGAGTTTGGCAGTAAGAGTTGACAATTATTTTCTTTTTCACCTAAAAGCACAGTAATGAAATCTTTTTGCAAATGCAGCTTATAGACGATGACTCGTGATTTACTTCTCTGAGTACAGGTCCTGGACTTTTTTGAGAGCCTCTTGAGTTTGTCGATTCTTCTCCTCGATCTCCTCCTTTAGCTCCTTCACCTGAGTTTTATAAAGTGTCTGAAAACAAAGAAGAACAAAAAAGGCTTGAGAACAGGGGCTGAATTAAAAAACATGCATCCAAATTAGAAAAAAAGACCAAAAATTCAGTGCAAAAAATAACCAAAGTTAAATCTACAAATGGCTGCATAATACAGTGGCTGAGAGAGCTCAAATCCACAAAAACAAACTGAGAAAACATCTTCGATTTGAAAACACACGCACAAATTCTCACAACACATGCAAATATGGAAAGACACTACAAATAGCGCAAAACACAACAACACACCAGGTGACCCCAAAAATTTATGAAACAACTTCCTGTTTAAAGTCTAAAAAGATTTTTTTTACATCCTTCTTTCTGTATTCATAGTAGGGCTGCACAATATTGGGGAAAAAATGTATATCGTGATATAACTTTAAAAGCAATGCTTTCTTAATAACGATCACAATAAAAAAAAACTCATCAGGAGTATTTAGAACGTACGCATGAAAGGGTTCATTTCTAAACCTACATGAACATATATATTAGGGGTTTTCACCTTTATTGGCATAGTAAAGTAGAGATTTTATAGGCAGGAAAGTGTGGGGAGCAGAGATAGGGGAAGGACCTCGAGCCGGGAATTGAACGCGTGTCTCTGTGAGCACCTCGGTGCTATGTGTCGACGCACTAACCACTGTTGGCGCAGACTATGAACATATTTTTAAGCTAATTTAATTTGTGACTACATGTAAACAGCTGAATGTGAAAATCAAAAAGCTTTAAACAGGGTATCTGCAGGTTTCTAAGAGTTACATTTAATTTGTAATCACACAGAATGAAATTTAAGACCAATTTTATAGTCAAATTTTATTTTTTTTTAAAAAAGCAGGCAACACAACTAATGACCATCCTTAACACTGCTAATTATACATATAAAATGTGAAAAAATAATATTAAATAATAATAATAAAAAAATAAAATAAAACTACATCAGTTCCACTAAACTGCATTAACAACACCAACATAATATCATTTTCCAATGTCAATAACTTATGCCTATTATAATCATTCTATATACAGGGAGTGCAGAATTATTAGGCAAATGAGTATTTTGACCACATCATCCTCTTTATGCATGCTGTCTTACTCCAAGCTGTATAGGCTCGAAAGCCTACTACCAATTAAGCATATTAGGTGATGTGCATCTCTGTAATGGGAAGGGGTGTGGTCTAATGACATCAACACCCTATATCAGGTGTGCATAATTATTAGGCAACTTCCTTTCCTTTGGCAAAATGGGTCAAAAGAAGGACTTGACAGGCTCCGAAAAGTCAAAAATAGTGAGATATCTTGCAGAGGGATGCAGCACTCTCAAAATTGCCAAGCTTCTGAAGCGTGATCATCGAACAATCAAGCGTTTCATTCAAAATAGTCAACAGGGTCGCAAGAAGCGTGTGGAAAAACCAAAGCGCAAAATAAACTGCCCATGAACTGAGAAAAGTCAAGCGTGCAGCTGCCAAGATGCCACTTGCCACCAGTTTTGCCATATTTCAGAGCTGCAACATCACTGGAGTGCCCAAAAGCACAAGGTGTGCAATACTCAGAGACATGGCCAAGGTAAAATTCAAAGAGCAAATTCATGTAAACACCATAATTATATTATTGTCTTATTCAGAATAAGGAAAATCATTAGATTACTGATGTCCATGTAAATGTAGTCCCAAGCCCCAACCCTAGAAAAAAGGTGTTCCCTGATTTTGATGACAGCCTTTACACAGCTTAGTAGTAAGCTAATGTAATGTTAATAGCATAATGCAAATCTTGCATTCATGTTAACTAACAAATGATTAAAAGAAATATATTAATGCAATTCGATTTAAATAAATAAAATATGAACTGATGTACGCTGTAAACCAATTATATTGTTCAATTAAAATGATTCAAGAATTTTTTGTCAAATAAAAGGGTCCCACTTTATATTAAGTGTCGCTTATACCTGTGAACTTACATGGTAATTAGATGTGTAAGTAGTATGTAACTTCAGTGTATGTACACACTGGTACAGAGTATTTACTTGTGTATACTGGTGTAACTACACTCATGTAACAACCAACTGAATAGTATGTGTAAGTACAAATGTGTAACAGGACATTGGTAACAACACTAGGAAAGTACACATCTGTAACAAGAATTTTGTAAGTGCATTGTGTAACAACAATATGTACTTGCAGATGTTTTCCCACTTCCACACCTGTTTGCAGATCATGTACTTGTGAACACTGTATGGCTGCATTAGAAGGTTTCACCTTGTGATACAAGTGTACTTGCATGGTAAATCCACAGGATCCACTCAATATAAAGTGTAAAATGGTCACAAATTACTGTTCATGCATTCATTCATTTTCTTTTCGGCTTAGATGGGTTGCAGCTGGAAGGGCATTCACTGTGTAAAACATATGCTGGATAAGTTGGCGGTTCATTCCGCTGTGGCGACCCCAGATTAATAAAGGGACTAGGCCGAAACGAAAATGAATTTTATTTTAAACTTTTATATTGTGGACTGTTCCTGTGGAGTTACCATGTAACTACACTGTTATTAAAGTGTTGCATAGAAGATATTTCTACAAGTTACACAGTAATTTGTGACCATTTTACACTTTATATTAAGTGGACAGTTCCTGTGGAGTTACCATGTAAGTACACTGGTATCACAAGGTGAAACCTTCTAATGCAGCATTAGTTCTGCCATACAGTGTTCACAAGTGCATGATCTGCAAACAGGTGTGGAAGTGGGAAAACATCTGCAAGTACATATTGTTGTTACACAATGCACTTACATAATTCTTGTTACAGATGTGTACTTTCCTAGTGTTGTTACCAATGTCCTGTTACACATTTGTACTTACACATACTATTCAGTGGGTTGTTACATGAGTGTAGTTACACCAGTAATACAAAAGTAAATACTATGTAAACGTGTGTACATACACTGTAGTTACATACTACTTACACATCTAATTACCATCTAAGTTCACAGGTATAAGCAACACAATATAAAGTGGGACCAATAAAAGTATTTTCTAAAGTCATCCACCATCATTTTGTGGCTCAAAAGTATCGATTCAGGCACCAATATATAATTTTAAAAGTATCGATTTAGCACCGGTATCGAAATAACCCCAAACGATACCCAACACTATCTAAGAATTGCATCACAATATGAAAAATAAGAAATAAAAAAAGTCACAGCTTCCAGGTCATGCAGACTTCCCCACGGAAATTGAATTTGAATTCTGAATTTTACAGGATGTTTGACAAATGACAAAGGTCAATGAAAATCTGACTCTCAATTGATGACCCCTTTAAGAGTGGAAAAAGTGTGTGTGTGTGTGTGTGTGTGTGTGTGTGTGTGTGTGTGTGTGTGTGTGTGTGTGTGTGTGTGTGTGTGTGTGTGTGTGTGTCATCAGTGTGTAAAACTCACTGAGAAATACTGCTCAGCCTCCAGCTGGTCCTGAAGTTCCCTCATCTGACCCTCGTTTCCCCTGTACTGCCTGAGGAGAAACATTTCAGTCAATCACTTCAGCATCATAAACAATATTTAATCAAACTTTCAAACTCAGACATGTCCATGAATTAATCTTTAAAAACCCTTTTTAAAAAGGAATACAAAACACTCTCTAATTTAGGCGCACAGTATATACAGTTGAAGATAAATATATCAGCAGAATTATTAGCCCCCCCCCCTGTATATTTGTGTCCCCAATTTCTGTTTAACGGAGAGAAGAACACATTTCTAAACATAATAATCTTAATTACTAATTTATAATAACTGATTTCTTTTATGTCATGATGACAGCACATAGTATTTGACTGGATATTTTTCAGGATACTAGTATTCAGCTTAAAGTGACATTTAAAGGCTTAACTGGGTTAATTAGGGTAAAGTTAGGGTAATTAGGCAAGTCATTGTATGAAAGTGGTTTGTTCTGTAAACACAAATATTGCTTAAGGGGACTAATAATACTGACTTTAAAATGGTTTTAAAAACAATAAAAACTGCTTTTATTCTAGCCAAAATAAAACAAATAAGAAGAAAAAATATTATAGGAAATACTGTGAAAAAATCCTGAATCTGTTAAACATCATTTGGGAAATATTTGACAGAGGCAAAAATTCACAGGAGGGCCAATCATTTTGGCTTCAACTGTATATAGCAAGCCCACTAAAAGCTCAGGGTCCTGTATATTATGAATAAATAGGCACATTTTTACTAGCCAGTTGGTCATTTTTACCAACAGCGATTAGACTGTATAATCAATAGCTATGTTTCAATCCAAAAATGCGAATGAACTTCAAGCGCAAAACTGGATTATCGCATAAAAGACATGCGAATGAAGCTGCGTTTCCATCCAACGAGTCAAAGAGAACAAAATCGTCACTTCCTGATTAACTGGCGCCAAATATCAACAGTAAAAACTGAATTTACTGCGGTAGAAGCAGCTGCGTGAATCTTTTCTTCATTGAATAAATGACTTGCGCCTCAGAAGGCAATCCTGACCCGCAGTGAACGCGTGGTCACGTTTGAAGGTGTGAGACGCGGAGCACAGACGCTCTTGATTCTGGAGGTCATTAATAATATAATAACACTAATATTAAAAAGGTTACGGCGTTTTAGAATGACCAAAACAACATTTCAGATGTTTTACATTGTGTTCAGCCTGCTAGTTTGTCCACTCACACACATTTTCATCATCACATGATCTCTTATAACAAAATCACATGACCTTTTTTTCATCTGCAGTAAAAGTGTTTCCATCGTAGTTTATGCACATTTTTTCTTATCGAATAAAAAGTTTATCCTACTTGGTTATGCGCATATGTTTTTTATATGCATTTTCAAAATTGATGCGCATCTTGGCGTTTCCATCAACCGTTTTTTTATGCACATATGCAAAATGCGCCTAAAAATAGGTGGATGAAAACATAGCTACTGTCACATTAAAGGATTTATTTAGAATTTTAATTGTATAGATTTGGACTAGTGTTGATTCTTGAAACTAAGGGGTGCAGTTTTTTATAGTATTTATTTATTGTACACTGTAAAACATGTACATAAATCAGCAGTTTTCCATATTTTGTGATTCATGTTTTTATCTTTCCCTGTTTATTTCTGCTTTTGAATTGCATTATCGGTCCTTAATCTTTCTTCCAACAACTTTTAACCTTGAAAAGTTCCAAAAAGTGACTTGTATGAACATCTTTAATAGTTTGCAGTGCTATATTGTCTGGGTTGGTGTTGTATATTACACTTCAAAAGCCTCATAATAAACTGCCAGCACATTTTCTGTTATTTTACAGACTTATTTCTCTCTATATATTATTATTTCTTATACATTACATTATTTCAAACTACTAAAATGTCACTAAAAGTGACTTTGTTAAACTGTAAAGTTGAATTTTCAGCATCAAAAGTCAACAGAGCAAAGATCAACATCCCATAATGCAATTCACGACCGTAAATAAACAGAAAACACTTGTGAATGTGTTTTAGAGAGTATATGCTGAGCTTTACTGTGACGTGAATTTCCCTTTGGGATTAATAAAGTCTTAACTAACTGACTGACTAATGATATTATAGCATGTTGACCTTAAACTGCAGAACATGACGAAGTGAGGTATTATGAGCGGTCCAACAGAAGGCAAGGATTAACTGGTGTGGTCAGACGGAGGCTAATCCTTAATCCACTCATGTAAATATTGGCAGCCAACAGTTTTGGCCAGGTTTAAGCGTAATCTGCAATAATAGCTTTTTTCTGCAATAGCAAAGCGCTCCAGTAATGTAATATTTGCTGGAAGTCAGAGCCAAAGAAGTGACGTTATTTGTGACTTATTTTCGTTATTCTCCAACAGAACCAATAATCTTAAATCATGACTTGGGCCAGACAGAATCCTTTTTGGTAATTTCTGCGCAGAATTTAGTATCTGCGGATTCATGCAGAATGATTCTGAGAGCAACTAAAAACTTCCCACATGAAATAAAAACATCAATTTTAACTTGTATTTACAAAGGTTTACAATGAAAATCCACTTTGGTAAACAAAGCCTCTCATATATCTATCTTTTCATCTATCTATAACATATATATATATATATACACACTAGAGATGCGCGGATCAGCTCAAATGTCATCCGAATCCGCTCCTTCATTCTTATCATCCACCCGCCACCCCCCCCGCACATATTATTTCATCTGATATATATATCCGCACCCGACCACTTTAATAATTCAAATTCTTTGTTTTAAGCATGATGATAGGTGTAACTTTCTCCACAATGTCCGGCGGCAGAGTAACAGCTCGTTAATTCATGCTCGAGCAAATGAGACGGACAAAAGTACTCGATGCATGCCCTTCTTTTACTTATTTCAGAGTTTTCAGGTTCACAGTGCAAAACAGCTCCCGGGTGGAATTACTGAAGTAAACATAAAACAAAACCGGATAAAACTTTCTCCCTCTAATTCACCGCACGCACAGCACACAGCGAGAGCTCACATCACACAGCATGCGTGTCGAACTACACTACCCACAATGCTATGGACTACAACTCCCGTAAAAGCAGGCAAGCGGCAAACTATTTCCCCTCTCCTGCAACATAGGTCACAGTGGATCGTTCGTTATTAACAGCAGATTCAGCTTTTACATATACAGGAAAAAGAGAACAAAAACGGCGTCCCTTCAGCCTAAACAGCAGCTATGTTGTGTGTACTTGGCCCTTTTCTTAACACTGTGCAAAAACAGAATAGCATCTACTGTGCCTGGATTCGGGCGATTCCGCCTCGCCTCCAAAACACGGCTGGCTGCACTAAATGAGCGTTCGCGCGAACCGTTTGTTGCAGGAATGCACAAGCTTCTGTTTGCAAGGCGCTGCAGTCGTGTAAATGGTAAATAAGCGATCTTGTTTCTCCCAGAACGATAGCAGATTTCCCTCTGATGACTCCTCTAACTGAAGTTAGCACAGTACTCTTGCACTTCATACATTATTTTGGGCGTCTCAAATCTTCACATTCTGCGAAGTCCACTCTCTGCTTTTTTGCTGGTCAACTGCTATGACCCGCTACATCCACCCGTGACCCACCCGCAATTAATCATAATGTATTTTTTTATTACCCAACCCGCCCGACCCGCGGATTATCCGCAGCGCCCGCGGACTTAACCGCCATCCGCGCATCACTAATACACACACAGTTGAAGTCAGAATTATTAGCCCCCCTGAATTATTAACCCCCCTGTTTATTTTTTCCCCAATTTCTGTTTAACGGAGAGCAGATTTTTTTCAACACATTTCTAATCATAATAGTTTTAATAACTTATTTCTAATAACTGATTTATTTTATCTTTGTCATAATGACAGTAAATAATATTTTACTAGATATTTTTCAGGACACTTCTATACAGCTGAAAGTGACATTTAAAGGCTTAACTAGGTTAATTAGGTTAACTAGGCAGGTTAGGGTAATTAGGCAAGTTATTGTATAATGATGGTTTGTTCTGTAGACTATCGAAAAAAATATTGCTTAAAGGGGCTAATAATTTTGTCCTTAAAATGGTGTTTAAAAAATTAAAAACTGCTTTTATTCTAGCCAAAATAAAACAAATAAGACTTTCTTCAGAAGAAAAAATATTATCAGACATACTGTGAAAATGTCCTTGCTCTGTTAAACATCACTTGAGAAATATTTAAAAAAGCAGATAAAAATTTAAAGGGGGGCTAATAATTCTGACTTCAACTGTATGTATATATATATATATATATATATATATATATATGTATATATATATATATATATGTATATATATATATATATATATATATATATATATATATATATATATATATATAGACACACACACAGACAGACACAACAGTTGTCTGGTTTTCCAATCTGATTGGCTAATAGCGTGCGATATTCTGCAATACAGCACTCGTAAAGCCTCTTCACCCTTGTGTATTACTCCGTGTACTACTCCAACAGCAGATCAAGAAACTCACTACAGTTTGACAAATATTGCAGCTGTTGGACAACATAATGTACTATTGAGGCTTTTTAGGTGAGAATGTAGTTGTTTAGATTGCAACTATGCAGTTTATTTATAAGGACAGTGCCTATTTAAATATTTATAATTTTGGAGATTCAGTGCTTCGGCGGCCATCAGTCTGTCATACTGAGCAAAGCAAAGACGGTTGACGTTCCACCACAAGATGGCGACAGAGACCGCATAATAAGTCTTTAGAGGAGAAAAACTTGGCGTAATTTCAAACTACAGCTGATTAAATCATTATAAAAAAGGTCAGTGACATTCTAAATCAATCTCTCTCTTTTGTTTGTAGTAGTGCCGTATTTATACCATAGTAATCTGGTAGTGTTTGCTTTGCTTTGGTTTTTTCGGGGTTAATTATTGTGATATCCCGACTGCAACAGAAAAATACTGGGAAATCTCTGTAGACTGATGGCATTTCATGCTGTTCAGCCTTATAATCTTAAAATGTGAGCAAAATCACCTGTTTTGTCATCACTTTAGACATTATGCTAGAGAATCATTCAAAAACTAGCTCTAAAGTGACGTTGGTAAAGTAGCAACGGTTTTTGCTGTTCTGACGTCAGCTGCAGATGTGAATGAATGGTGAAAGAAAGTAGTTCCTCATACAAAAGGATTTTGAGACTCTCAGTGTTTGATTTTCTTTTTTTATACACACGATTTTGCCGTCGAACTCTTGTATAAACGCAATATTACATGAGTAGCAGTGTCTCGGCCTGTGGCCTCGAGCCAATACATGCCTCCCACCAGCGCCGATATACAGCCATATCGCATTGCTAAGAGTGTGAAATTGCTCTCTCTCTCTCTCTCTCTCTCTCTCTCTCTAAATATATATATATATATATATATATATATATATATATATATATATATATATATATATATATATATATATATATATATATATATATATATGCATGCAGTAGGTAGTGCTGTTGGTCGCTGGTTTGAGCCTCGGCTAAGTCAGTTGGCATTTCTGTGTGGAGTTTGCATGTTCTCCCTGCGTTCGCGTGGGTTTCCTCCGGGTGCATACATATATATATGCATGTATGAAGAGTTCAGATGCAAAAACCTCAAAGTGCCATGTGAAATTTTTGTCTAATATTAGCATTTTCTCAGGCACACATGAATTCAGTAATTTCACTTTTATGGCAAAGAATAGGTTATTTTTTTTTTTTTAATCGCTTGTAACATGAAATAACTGAACATAAACATAAGAGGCTCAGAAAAATGCTCATTGTAGAAGAAAATTACAGATGGCACTTAGAGGTTTTTGCATCTGAACTCTTCATATACAGATGAAGTCAGAATTATTAGCCCTCCAGAATTATTAGCCCCCCTGTAAATATTTTTTCCCCAATTTCAGTTTAGCGAATGAAGATTTTTTCAACACATTTCTAAACATAATAGTTTTAATAACTCATTTCTAATAACTGATTTATTTTATCTTTGCCACGATGACAGCACATAATGTTAGACTAGATATTCTACAAGCTTAACTGGGGTAATTAGGCAAGTCATTGTATAACAGTGGTTTGTTCTGTAGACAATCCAAAACAAATATTTCCTAAGAGGGCTAATAATATTGACCTTAAAATGATTTTAAAAATTATTAACTCTTTTTATTCTAGCCGAAATAAAACAAAAACAAAAAGACTTTCTCCAGAAGAAAAAAATATTATAGGAAATAGTGTGAAAAATTCCTGAATCTGTTAAACATCTTTTGGTAAATATTTTAAAAATAAAAAATTCACAGGAGGGCCAATAACTTTGACTTCATCTGTGTATTGATGACCATGTGAGCAGAACATACTTGGTGAGCTGCGCCAGCTGGAACTCCACCGAGCGTTTGTTCTCCAGGGCTGCGTTGATCTCCTGTTTGAGTTGCTTCTCTGTTCCTTTCAGTCGCTCTGAATCCATCTTCCAGTTTTTCAGCTCGTTCTGGGACATCATACGCTTCCCGGACTCCTGCTCCAGCTGCACCCGCAGGTCCTTCACCTGTTAGGGTAGAGAAAACACACATTTAACAGTTTTGTAATCCTGTCAAGCCAACATTTTAGTCTTAAATGGAGTTTCGCACTTGAGGTTGAACAATGTATCAGTTTTGCTCATTAATTACTGGTTTATCTGCAAAAATCTTGCCAATAATTTTAACAGGTTGCATTTTCATATTATATTTAGTTTATTTGATAATTATTTTGTTTATTCAAAAAGCTACTGTATTATTCTGTTTAATTTCTACTTATATTTTTGTTAAACCTAGTAGGTATTTTATTTTAAGTGGACCTATTATGCAAAAATCATTTTTATAAGCGGTTTAAACACAGTCATGTGGTGACAGCCTGTGAATATAAGCAGCTTCTAATGGTAAAAATATCTTCATTTCATTTTATATAATCACGCTTGATAAAAACAGTCTGCAGAAACACTTTGATTGACCCTCTCCCTTTGTATGTGACAGAGGGGAAAAGCCCCGCCCACTAGTGACAATCTCTCACTCATTAGCATAGGACGTTAGTCCTGTTTTTGAATCTGCCACTATGCTGACACACAGGCATTTGTAGCTCCGCCCTTTTTTAAAAAAGAGCACAATCTCATTTGAATTTAAAGGGACAGTCACCAAAACACCACAATTGGGATTAAAGCCTAAAAGGGGGAGATTCACAGAGTTATAAAACATTATTTGTGTGGTATTTTGAGCTGAAACTTCCCACACACACTCTAGGGACATCAAATACTTATTTTACATCTTGTAAAAAAAGGGTATAAAATCTTTAAAATCGTTCTAATCTGTTTACAAAAGTTAATAATAGTAATAATATTACTAAAGAATGATCAAAGTTTGTTTGCATTTCTTTTCCCAATGCCTGTGTTTAAATTTACCGCATTTTTTTTTGTTATGTTTATTTTTTTTTCTCCAGTATTAATTAAAAATTATAGATTAAATAATTGGTTATGGAGTCCAATCTAGCTATCGATATCGGCAAAATCCAATATCGGTTAACCTCTAGTTCCCATAGAGTTCCCACTCACCTCGTCCTCCAGCCTCTCCTTCTGCTTCATCAGCTGCTCCATCTTCTGTACGGACTGCTTGAGGTCAAACTCCAGCATGGAGCACTGCTTCTCCACCTCCACCACCCTGCTCTCAGCCCGCATACGCAGCGTGGTCTCCTCGGACACCTTCTGCTCCACCGCTGGACAGGAGAGATGATTTCATTAGCTTTTATAGCAGTGAACACATATTTGGCATTTCATAATCACACAGTATACATCAATATCAGGAATTATGCTGAATACATTTTTTTTTTAGAAATACTGCACTGTTCACATTGTCCTTTATTTTGATATTGAGAGTTAAAGTACACATGAAATCAAAACTAAGCATATTGATTTTGTGAGCTCACATTGCTAGTTTTGTGGTGAACAATTCATCTGTGCAGGTCATTAAGAACAAAACAATAGTTTTCCCTTATAATCTGAAATTAAAATCTAAAAAAAAAAATGCACTATTTGTTTTCAGTTCAATTCTCAGATTAGGTCAGTCTGAGCTATTGGGCGTGGCTAACATACTTAACCACGCCCCCTCCAACTGTCAGTCAACAAACAGAAATGCTGAGGGGGAGGAGTCTGTTAGGTTGTTATAACTCTCCCCAAACCGCTTTCCCCATCTGAATGAAATACCTACTTCACCACATCCAATCAGCTCGCAGTAGAAAAAAAACAAGCCACGCCCACTGTTTTGCTCAAAACGAATATTCTGTCATTATTTAATCATCCTTCACTTCTTTAAAACATGTCTGAGTTTCTCTTTCTTCTGTTGAACACGAAAGAAGATGCTTTGAAGAATGCTGGAAACGTATATCCATTCACTTCAATAGTATTTGTTTGGCTATGGACGTCATGTTCCAACATTCTTCAAAATATCTTCTTTCGTGTTCAACAGAACAAAAAAAACTCAAATAGATTTGGAAGAAGTAAATGATGACTGAACTATTTGGTCGAACCATCCCTTTAATGTATCTTGTTCTAATGTATTTCAATGCAAAGTTGTGACATCCTTTTTTCGGTTGCTTATTTCTTTAGACATCATTTTGCCACAACTAAATCTCCCTTCTATGCCAGTATAGTGTACAGTATAGTGTACAGTATACTATTTGCAGAAGCATAACATTCTACTAAATGGGTTTGAGAATTATCTTGCCATTTGTCAACAGGTATTCGCATCATTTAGATCGTAAACATCTCATTTCCACCATTTAAGGCAAGTTTATTTATATTTAAATAGCAGATTTCATACACAGAGATAATTCAAAGTGTTTTACATAAGCATAAATAAAAGAAACAAGTATAAGAAAATAAAAACAGATTAAAATGGTTTTAAAAGAACGAAAAAGAAAAGAGTTTGCCATACTCAAGTTACTTTTAATATGGAGTGCCACAGGGCTCAATATTAGGTCCTCTCTCCCTTTCACCTTGTAAATGTTTCAAACTGAGGAATATTAGCAAAACAACAACATTATCTCCTACAGCTAGAGCATTTAGGAAAAAATGTCAGGATTTATGCTTTTTTTTTTTTTTTTTTACGTACACAGTACCCTCTTTTGCATTGTAATCCATGAAAATCCCTAAGCTTCCAAAATCCTGGCTCGACAATAGTGTCTTTAATATAAAATAATTGTAGTTATAAAGCCAAACGCTCACCTGATTACTCCATATTAATTCAAATAGTGTACATTTTATTAGATCGTACATAATATATCAACCACTTTGCTTTTTAAATACAAAATCAGCATCATGGTTGAGTAGTTTATGGGAACTTATTCGATTGTATCGCAATATTCATTAACCCTTGTGTGCTGTTGGGGATCTTTTCATCCACTCTGGGGTGATATGGAGTCTTAGTTTGGCCATAATGTTCTTTGTGTTTCAGCAAATTGAATGATTTTTGGTGACAAATCTGAATTTGACATATTTTGGGAAAATGCTTTGAAAATGTAAAAGAAAATTCAACAATATACTCTGGGCAAATTGACTTCCCTTTCGTTATGTTGAGGGCTGTTTTAGCCCCATTGACTTCCATTATAGGTACAATTTTTACTGTTGATCATCAGTTGCAGTGAATATATAGGGTAGTGTGATTGTATAGTGTGTGTGTGAGAGAGAGACAGACCTCTGTGCACTTTAGTGATGGGTCGTTCATGAACGATTCGTTCATTTTCAACAAATGTTTAATGTTACTCGAGAACAATAGCTATGTTTTCATCCAAAAATGCGAATGAACTTTATGCGCAAAACTGGATTATCGCATAAAAGACGTGCGAATAAAGCAGCGTTTCCATTCAACGAGTCACTTCCTGATTAACTGGCGCCAAATATCAACAGTAAAAACTGAATTTGCTGCAGTAGGAGAAACTGCGTCAATCTTTTCTTCATTTAATAAATGGCTTCCGCCTCAGAAGGCAATAATGACACGCAGTGAACACGCGGTGGCGTTTGAAGGTGTCAGACGCGGAGCACAGACGCTCTTGATTCTGGAGGTCATTAATAATATAGTAACACTAATACTTAAATGGTAAGGTGTTTTAGAATGACCAAAACAACATTTCAGATGGTTTCAGATGTGCTCAGCCTGCTGGTTTGTCCATTCACACACATTTTCATCATCACATGATCTCTTATAACAAAATCACATGACCTTTTTTAATGCGCATAGTGGAATTTGTGCGGTAAAAGTGTTTCCATTGTAGTTTATGCGCATCTTTTCTTATCGAATAAAAAGTTTATCCTACTCAGTTATGCGCATGTGTTTTTTATGCGCATTTTCAAAATGTATGCGCATGATGGCGTTTCCATCAATCGTTTTTTAATGCGCATCTCCAAAATGCGCATAAACATAGGTGGATGAAAACATAGCTAGTGAGTCCTCTCAGGGAGTGATTCGTTCATTAGTGCATGCACACATTGTACAGGAGGATGAGAAGATTAGCTCATTTTTCGAGTCTTCTCTCTGGTTTTTTGTTCGCAGTTGTTGTGAAAGACAGAAGCCAATCATATGCAGTCAGAGACGGAAAAAGATTTGATTCGTGTATCTCTCGAGCCCTCGGTTTGAGTCGTTCGTTTATGACGTGAAAGACAGAAGCCAATCATATGGAGTCAGAGTCGAAAAAAGATTTGATCCATTTATTTCTTGAGTCCTCAGGTTTGAGTCATCTCTCTTTACATGCTGTCACATTATGAACGAGCCACTCAAAAACCTGAAGGTTCGAAAGGTGAACTAATCATGAGTGTCTCCAGCTCAGACTGTATGCAGTGGTTAAGCATATATGGGACTTTCTGTGTCAGGTGAACGAACAACTCAAATATGAGGACATGCCAGATGAGGTGATCAGAGTTAATCATAGCCAAAACGCCAATGAAGGAGTTTCTCTTTTAGTATTAGCAATCTAGTTATGACTTGTTTGTAGCGTGATCAACATTTAGGCTAGTTGTAAATGAGTTTGGAAGCATCTCGTAACATTTTAATATTATTTTGGCAAACTGAACGAAACGACTCTAAAAAAAAAAAATCGTTCATTTCGATGAACGAGACTCAAAGGTCCGAGTCAGTAATATGATCAGAACTTCCCATCATCAGTGCACTTATCTTGATATGCCTGAGAAAATCTCAATAAGTAGCTCAGCTCTCAGAACATAGTAAACACAGTAAGTGTATTTCTGCACACACACTATAATCTGCTAGTTTACTCCACAGTTTACACCCAGTTTTGCACAAGCTTATCTAAAGGGTTAACGGTGCCAACTAATGATCAACAGTAAAAATGACACATTTTACCTCTTCCCAAAACGAAAAACCACCAACAATCCAAAATGCATGATTATATGCTGTCAATGGGGTAAAAACAGCCCCCAACATAACGGAAGGTTAGTCAATTTGAACAGTACATGCAATTCTGTTATTATAATAAAAACAAGAGTTCTGCTCTTCTCTATGAGAGGTTTTGCCTGAGCACGCAGAGAAACAAGGTGCTGTAGAGCGTCTGGACACGTAGCAAGATGGACACATACCATGCATAGCAGCTGACTTTGACTCCTCGATAGACTCGTATTTGTCTGTGAGTTGAGCCTTTGTGATGCGGTGCTCCGTTAACTCCTGGTCGAGCCGCTGCTGTAGAGTCTTCAGCTTATAGTTGAGGTCAATTTCCAGACTGTTCTTCTCCTGAGCATACAGAAACACGAGTTTAACAGCTGTTACAGAGCCTACACAACCCCTTTAGAAACAAAGAACGCAATGGCAAAGTAGAGGGTAGTTATAGTGCTATATTTCATATTAGTGAAAGTGCCTGCTGACTTTTGACAAGGCCTGTCCAAAAATATACTTCTGCCACTATAATAAAAATGCACTATTTTTGTTGCATTATCATTGTTTATTTTTCTGTTATGTACAGAGATTTAAAATATATTATTTATTTTCCCTCCAGTCATTTTCAATCATCACGTTACATTTTGGTCATTTTCCCTCCAAATCAAAATTTGCCCGGCAACATATGACCTCTAAACAGGGCCGGAGCAAGCTCAACTGGCGCTCTAGGCAAACGACGAGAATGCCGCCCTCAAACCGAAAGTTATGCTGCCTTCAATCCGAAAAAGCCGGCGAAGGGTGGGGAGGGGGGCGGCGGAGCTGGGTGTTGAGATGATACGGGGTTTTCGCAGACGAAAGCAAAGACCGAGGGGTGCGGACGAAAGCGAAGGGGGGAGACGCGCCGCGGACACCGCCCTGACTGCTCTGTCGCCCTAGGCAACTGCCTAAATAAATACTGGTGCTTTGACTTGTAGCTATATTTAGCACATATAAGAGAGCGGCATAACATAATTGAAGAATGAAACCGACGACTGACGTAAAATGTTTTTTCAGCTCAATTGACTTTTATTTCAACTGGGAGCACACAGCGCGCAATGGCATAACGTGAGGCGCGCAGGACGCATACACAGCGCGTATTAACAGCACTCAAGGCCGTTAATAAACCATTCAAAATATGCGCCTCGCAAAAAGCACTTTCGGTGATCGGTACCTTATTCAGCCAAACTTTTAAAAATTTATAAAATATAATTTTTTTAATTGTTTAACTGATACCATTAATCGGTTAACGGTTTAAACGGTTATTTTGAACACCACTATACTGCAGTGCTTAATCTTTTCCTTGTGGACGTTTTGGGGCACAAAGGACTCAAGAGTGAACCCAATTTTGTTAAAATCTTGTGAATCAAATCAAAATGAATGAATCAAATGAAAATCAATAAATAAATAAAAAGTCTTTGAAAGAATAAAATCTATCAATGTGTATTTTTGATTATTTAATAATTTATTATTATTATTATTATATTTATATACCTCTAAAAGTAGAAAACGTAATAATAACAATAATGATAATACTAATTCATACATTTTCTTTACGGCTTAGTCCCTTTATTAATCTGGGGTCGCCACAGCAGAATGAACCGCCAACTTATCCAGCACGTTTTTACACAGCGGATGCCCTTCCAGCTGCAACCCATCTCTGGGAAAGATAATAATAATAATAATAATATTAATATAATAATATTGATATAAGAGTTATAAGAGATACTGGAATTCGATACCAATCAATATTGAAATTTTAAAAACGTCCATTTCCCGCTAACATTTGAGCACGTTCTTGAACAGTGCTGATTTGCCGTTGTGTTCACATGCTCAACAGAAATGACTGTGATTGGCTGTGAAGGTCATCAGTTCACCGAACTCACCGTTGTTTACTGTGTAACCACAGATACAGGGACACTGGAGCTTTTTAAAGCCGCGATTCATCAGCTGATCGCTCGTATGTCAGCTTACAGACAAACCAGCTGATCAACATGACTTTGAAACTCTCCAGTGGTATCTGGTAGCTCATAATGACATAAAACTATTAAAATATCCAATATTTCAATGCCAGCATTTGACTGTAAGGGAATTATTTTTAACATTAACAAATGTTGAATAAATAATGTAAAATTGAACTGTTCATTATGTTCACATTAGTAAATACATTATTGTGAAGTATTACCAAACTGTTAACGTATGACAGTGCAAACAAATCCAAATGTTGTTATTTTAAAATAATAGATGTAATAATAATAATCATAAAAACAACAAACCTTTTCAAGAATATTACATCTTTCCTGCACATGTTTCCTCTCCATCTCCACTTTAGACAGACTCTGCTTCAAGTTCTTGTTGTCCTCCTGTAGACCCGTGATACGAACTGCAGAGAAAGACCAAAGATTCAGATCTTGCTGAATTATCACGATATTTGAAAAGGAAATGTGATCAATTCAAATGACTGGGCCTGATTTGGAAAGGCCAAGAATCAAGACACGTTATGTACAGAGTTGAGGGTCTAAACCAAGGTTTATTATAGTAAACAAACCAAAGTCTAAAACTATTGGTCAAAAAACATTTTCGTAGACTGAAATAAAATTCACAATAAATGAAAAACTAAGCAAAAGTCACTGAAATAATAACTAGAATAAAATAATAATTAGCGAAAATAACTAATAGCTCAGAATTCAACTAGAGTTAATGGCGCTTTTACAGCTAAAATATCAGTCAAGTGCATGATTATATAAAAAAAAAAACACCTTTTCTATATAAACACAGAGAATTTTTCTTTTTTTTAATCAAACTCAGCTAAAAAAAAAAAGTAAACTTAACATGTTTAACTACATTTACAGCAGCATGATCTTTAATATAAACACTAAACATTGCTCTGGTTAACACTGGGTGTTCTATTAACTCTGCTAAACTATTATTACTAAAACTACACATAAAAACTAAATAGAAATGGGTTCACAAAATGAAAACACATATTTTTCTCTCCGTGCACCAAATGATCCTGGAATTCGGTATCAATTGATACTGAAATTTTTAAAAACGTCCATTTCCCGCTAACATTTGAGTACGTTCTTAAACAGCGCTGATTTGCCGTTGTGTTCACGTGCTCAACAGAAATGACTGTGATTGGCCGTGAAGGTCATCAACTCACCGCTGTTTACTGAGTGTAACCACAGATACAGGGACACTGGAGTGTTTCAAAGTCACGCCGATCAGCTGGTTTGTCTAGAAGCTGACATACGAGCTGTCACTGATGAATCGCGGCTTTAAAACACTCCATTATCATTGATTCTGTTTATTTACTTGTGTAAATGTGTGCATTTATATTTATTCAGTTTTTACATTTATTTCAGTAATATTATTGACTAATATAAAAATGCTAATATAATTTATTCACAATACAGTTTGTAAAGTAATATTTCTTTTATAATATTAATATAATAATATTATTAATAATTAATAATATTAATAATATAATATAATAATAGTAATATTAGTCTTTTAGTAGATATATTATATAGAAGACTTGATTTGTTTACCAAATAAAGTGGATCTAATTCGATTTGCATTGTCAAACATTATATACAAGTTGAAAAGATATTCCTTTTTAGTTCATATATTAAGGTTTTAGATACTCCCAAAATCAAAATCGGCAGATTTTTAACAAAATTCTGCGCAGAAACGGCAAGAAATGTCCGCAGATTCCGTCTGGCCCAAGTTATAGGTAATATTTCTTTTACTTCAGCAAAAAATATCACTGCAGTCAGCTCAGACGAACCAAAACCTAAAAATATGGTGACTTTGGTGACATCCTGGGGCTTACGATCAGGGGCGATTTTAGAATTTTCATTTTAGGGGGGCTCAGCTCCTTATGAGAAAAAAATAATAATAAATTTTATTAAAATAAATAAATAATAATAATTAAAAAAAATAATAATAATATATATATATATATATATATATATATATATATATAGGCTAAGTAATAATTTAATAGTAATACACCTAAAAATGTTTGACTAATATGGTTGTATACTAAGCAGTATTCCACTGTATAGACGTGCATAGTCATTTGAGTTCTGAATGAGTCAAATAGGCTCAACAAACTTGTTTACTGTAGTAAAAGCCACTTTATATGTTGAAGTACAATTTTTGTTTCCATGTATTTAATAAATAAAACTGCCACTTTTCTAATTAAATGGCATTCATATAAATTATATACATAATTCACATATTTCACGAACTGAATCATAATATTAAAATAGGTAATATTTTTAATACAAGACAAACACATGATGTCTCTCTGTCAGTGACTGACATTTAAAATGAGTACATTCACCAAGTGGTTCTGTCACTGTGTTTAAACCTTTCTGTGCGTGACTGTGGTATAGATAATGCCACATGCACTGTAATGAGTTTTCTAATGGTAGTTTATTTTGAAAAAAAAATAGTAAATGTTAGTTAAGAGTTACATTTTCGCTGGAGGAAACAGCTGATTATGAGGTGAGCACTGAGAAAACAGTAGATTGAAAAACCCGATTGCTCCTATATGACATTGAGGTACAAGTGACGGCAGATTTTATAACAATTTATCGATAAACACACACCTTGTTCTCTCACTCTGCACAGCTGTGGCTTGCTGATCAAATGAAAAACGAAAGTCGGGGAGGAGCAGAATTCCGCCGCCGTCTTCATATCAAATTTAAAGGGGACGGAGACCGTAATTTGGTCTACAGTTTATGAGCTAATCGGAAAAGTTTTAGGGGGGCTGAGTAGAAATACAGCCACCCTAAAATAGGCCTAGCAATGCCCATGCTTACGATAACATAAAAATATCAAACTATCCAATATTTCAAAGCCAGCATTGACTGATAGAGAATTAATGGAATTACTGAGATGGCGTTTTTAGGAAATGAAACGCTATCTAAAGTGGATAAATCTGTCAACGCCATTTTTGTTTTGCAATGTGGGCTTTCGAAAAGGAGCTAACATGGTGGACGATAGTAGCAGAATAAATGTGCAGTACACGAACGAAATCGTTTTCAGCCATTTTAGTGTGGATGATAATTTTTTTCAGAAAGAATTGAAAACGATAGTGTGGACAACATCTTTAGATGAAAATTAATCTGGTTTGCTGTAGATGTAGCCTAAAACTAAACTGAAATAAACAGCCAATTTAAACATAGTATTGACTTAAAAGAGACTTTAAAATGCTAAACTATATTAACCTTGGTCTGAGTCTTTCTTTTCCTTACTCTTTCGTCAATTGGTAAAGTTTGTTCATCTCCACTGTCGCCACTGGCCTGCTTGGTTTGGGACTTGTGGAGCTGCACATACGCTTATTTCACGCGACCGCCATTTTAGAACACGAAAGCGAGGCTGCGGTGGGAAGAAAGCCGGAAGTATAGGATCAGCACTGTAAACATTGCAACAATATGCTGTGTGCTATAAACCTCCAGCTGTTGCTGTGACTTCAAAATGCAGAAATGGTGTAAACATCACTTTAATATCCTTCCGTTCAGTTTCATTTAAACAATTAAAAGTATATTAGGCATCAAACAACATCACAATCTCTTTAAGAGTGATACACTTAAGTGTCCTCCTAGACTTCAGTCCAGGGCAGCAGGTAAACACCGTGGGGACGCTTCCCTGCCTATGTAACCCGGTGAGTGATAAAACACTGCAGTCCTCTGTAGCACATCTTCGTGTTGTCTGTAACAGTGTTGTCCCGGTACTGAAGTTTTAAAAACGTCAATTTCCCGCTAACATTTACGCGCCGCTGAGCGCGCTCATAAACACCGCTGATTTGCCGTAGTATTCACCAGTGCTCAACAGAATGACTGTGAAGGTTATCAGCTCGCTGCTCTTCACAGATTGAAAACACACATAGACGGATATTGGAGTGTTTTAAAGCCGTGAAGATCAGCGGATTCATCAGCGGATCGCTCGTCTGTGTTTGCACTCAGTAAACAGCGGTGAGGTGAACTGATGACCTTCACAGCCAATCAGAGTGATTTCTGTTGAGCACGTGAACACAATGGCCAATCAGCGCTGTTTAAGAACTCCATGAACAGTGTCTTAAATGTTAACGAGAAATGGGCGTTTTTTTATAATTCATTACGGAAACTTTGTATCGTGACTAGTCTAATATAGTTAAAGTCTCAGTTCATTAACTTGAGTTTGATGAATGGCATCTAAAATGTGTGTTTGGGAAAGAAAACGTTAGCTAAGTAGTGCCATTTCCCTTAACTTGAGGTCTTAAATTGAGGTCAAATATCCCTTTTTATTTTCACTATTCATTCAGAACGGACCTTCGGGTCACTCGGAAGGTGGTGAAATCATAAATTTGTGTCACTTTCTCTTCGCTGATAAGATATACAGCCAGGTACACAATATTCCTGTGTGACTCAGTCTATACTTCCGGGTTTCTTCCCACCGCAGCCTCGAGTTTGCTGTTAATAATGGCGGCCGCGTGAAATCAGTCTATCGATGGATTTGCTCTTCAGTGTTTGGACTTTCAGCAGTGAAAATTAAACCACACTGAACTGAACTAAACTGAACTTCAACTCTGAAAACTGGACTGACACGGTTTCAGTTTACTAGAACTTGTGTTCAGCTGCTTTGACACAATCTACATTGTAAAAGC
This sequence comes from Danio kyathit, assembly GCA_903798195.1. Taxonomy (NCBI): domain Eukaryota; kingdom Metazoa; phylum Chordata; class Actinopteri; order Cypriniformes; family Danionidae; genus Danio; species Danio kyathit. The sequence goes on along the minus strand of LR812520.1, from coordinate 3,798,762 downwards.
GCTATAGAAAGAAAGATGAATTAAATTGTCTCACCTTGCAGTTCTCGGATCTCCTCTGAGCCCTGGCTGCAGCTCCGTCTCTCGGTGTCCAGTGTGGTCTGCAGCTGCAGCAGCTCTTTCTCCAGCTGTTGTTTGACACTTTCTACGGCGCGACTCTTCTCCTGCAGCTCCCGGTTCATGCTCTCCAGCTGGCTCATAGACTTGCCTATTTCTGTGTGGCTCTTCCTCAGACGCACCACTGTGTCTGACTCGGCGCGCAGAAGGTCGTTGGCTTCCCCCAGCTGTGGATGACAATGTTGTGTGTGAGATGTTGTTTGAATGTCACGTGGTACAAAAACATGCCTCAATAAAGAGATAGATGAACCAAAAATGAAGATTTGCGATTCATTTACTCATCCTCAGGGAATTGAAGCTGTAGGGGACTTTTGAAGAACACTAAAGTCACAATGAAACCAGTAGTGTGCACTTCATTCTGTGCAATTCATTACTGTCGAAATTCCTTTCCCCTCATAATCTTTTATCAGACACCATAGCATTCCCTCCACCTTCAAAATGACTTTTCATTACTTCTAGTCACATGGAATGGCTTTAGGGAGGGGATATCAGTTCTTTATGGAAAGTTATAATTTATTTTGGGGCGGGCTATCAGTTCTTAAGGGTGGGGCTATCAGTGCTTTAGGCCAGAGCTAGAAGTTCTTTAGAGCAGGGCTATCAGTCCTTTTGGGGCAGGACTATCTATTCTCTAGGGTGGGGCTATCAGTTCTTAAGGGTGGGGCTATCAGTTCTTAAGGGCGGGGCTATCAGTCTTTTACGGCAAAGTTATCAGTCCATTTGGGGCAAGACTATCTAATCTTTATGGTGGGGCTATCAGTTTTTAAGGGCAGGGCTATCAGTGCTTTAGGGCAGGGCTATAAGTTCTTTAGGGCGAGCTATCAGTCTTTTACGGCAAAGTTATCAGTCCTTTTGGGGCAAGACTATCTAATCTTTAGGGTGGGGCTATCAGTTTTTAAGGGCGGGGCTATCAGTGCTTTAGGGCAGGGCTATAAGTTCTTTAGGGCAAAATTATCAGTCCTTTGGGGGCGGGACTATCTATTCTTTAGGGTGAGGCTATCAGTGCTTTAGGGCAGGGCTATAAGTTCTTTAGGGCGAGCTATCAGTCTTTTACGGCAAAGTTATCAGTCCATTTGGGGCAAGACTATCTAATCTTTAGGGTGGGGCTATCAGTTTTAAGGGCGGGGCTATCAGTAGTTTAGGGCAGGGCTATAAGTTCTTCAGGGCAGGGCTATCAGTCCTTCAAGGCGAAGTTATCAATCCTTTTGGGGCGGGACTATCTATTTTTTAGGGTGGGGCTATCAGTGCTTTAGGGCGGGGCTATCAGTTCTTTAGGGTGGGGCTATCAGTCTTTTGTGGTGGGTCTATAAGTTCTTTAGGGCGGGCTATCAGTCCTTTAGGGCAAAATTATCAGTCCTTTTGGGGCAGGACTATCTATTCTTTAGGGTGGGGCTATCAGTGCTTTAGGGCGGGGCTATCAGACCTTTGGGCCCGGGCTATCAGACCTTTAGGATGAGGCTATCAGTCTTTTGTGGTGGGTCTATAAGTTCTTTAGGGCAAGGCTATAAGTTCTTTAGGGCGGGCTATCAGTCCTTTAGGGCAAAATTATCAGTCCTTTTGGGGCAGGACTATCTATTCTCTAGGGTGGGGCTATCAGTTCTTAAGGGGAGGCTATCAGTGCTTTAGGGCAGGGCTATAAGTTCTTTAGGGCAAAATTATCAGTCCTTTGGGGGCGGGACTATCTATTCTTTAGGGCGAGGCTATCAGTGCTTTAGGGCAGGGCTATAAGTTCTTTAGGGTGAGCTATCAGTCTTTTACGACAAAGTTATCAGTCCATTTGGGGCAAGACCATCTATTCTTTAGGGTGGGGCTATCAGTTTTTAAGGGCGGGGCTATCAGTAGTTTAGGGCAGGGCTAGAAGTTCTTCAGGGCAGGGCTATCAGTCCTTCAAGGCGAAGTTATCAATCCTTTTGGGGCGGGACTATCTATTTTTTAGGGTGGGGCTATCAGTGCTTTAGGGCGGGGCTATCCGTTCTTTTGGGTGGGGCTATCAGTCTTTTGTGGTGGGTCTATAAGTTCTTTAGGGCGGGCTATCAGTCCTTTAGGGCAAAATTATCAGTCCTTTTGGGGCAGGACAATCTAGTCTTTAGGGTGGGGCTATCAGTGCTTTAGGGCGGGGCTATCAGTCAATTTGTGGTGGGTCTATAAGTTCTTTAGGGCAGGCTATCAGTCCTTTTGGGTGAAGTTATCAGTCCATTTGGGGCAGGACTATCTATTCTTTAGGGTGGGGCTATCAGTTCTTCAGGGCAGGGCTATCAGTCCTTCAGGGCGAAGTTATCTATCCTTTTGGTGTGAGACTATCTTTTCTTTAGGGTGGGGCTATCAGTGCTTCAGGGTGGGTCTATCAGTTCTTTAAGGTGGGGCTATCAGACCTTTGGGCCCGGGCTATCAGACCTTAGGGCCAGGGCTATTAGACCTTTAGGACGAGGCTATCTGTTGTTTTGAGGCGGGGCTATCAGTTATTTAGGGCAGGGCAATCAGTCCTTTAGGGCAAGACTATCTGTCCTTTAGAGCGGAGCTTTGAGTCATTTAGGGTGGGGCTATCAGGGTATCCATTCTTCAATCTTCCTATATTTTGTCAGCAGCACCCTTCTTCTAATTTCCCAAAAACTAATTTCCACCATCACTAGGAATTCTTCAATGATGTATGCCAGCCAACTAAGGTGTTTTCGTTATGTGTCGTGTGCTTCAAGATAATGAAGATGTAACGCAGACGTAAATCACCTACCGTATATCATTTAATAGTGCTACATATTTCAAATCTAGGAAAAAAACACAACGTCACAGAAGCAACTGGTAAGTGCCACTAACATTGGCTTTCTGAATGTGTATGTCTTGTATCACTACAAAATAATATGCCAGTTTTTCATATAGCATGCACACGCCCTGTCAACATATACTTACATCACTGTAGTTCCTATTGAACGGGATTACATCTTGCTCTGAATTAGAAGCTAAAATGGCATTTCTATAATTAAAATCCCTCCCAGTTCCTGCAGAGCAATGATGCCAAAAAGTGTGTACAGCACTTCCTCCAATAGTTCTAGGAAGTGAGATCATGTTCCACTGTTTTAAAAGCTCTCATCAACATTTTCACAGGCTACACCAAAAAAAGGAAAGCATTTTTCTGTTGTTTTTTTTTTATATGTTAAAGATGTAGAAAAAAAAAAGAAAAGAAAACATTTTCCCTTTTTTGTGTGGTAAAAAAATGAGTTTATTTACTGTAAGACCTAATGACTAATATATTGATGTGCTTTTCTTCCGAAATATTTTACGATTGTTTTAGACAAGGCTGTGCTTGGATGAATACTCCCCAAGAAGAACATTTGAAAAATGTCACTATATAAAATTTGAGAAGTGTTGATAAGCTTACTTGGTTCTGCAGCTGGGCGATCTTGTCATTGTTTTGACTGATTTTCCACAAGTCTTCCAGCTGCTCCTTCAGCGTTGACACTAGAAAAAAAGCAAATTGACCACAAGTATGAAAAAAAGAAGCATTTAATATGTTCTTATAGCATACTAACAAAGCACTTAAATGTGTATTATTATTACATCCTGGATGACATCTGGTTGAATGAATTCATTTTAGTGCCTTCTGTTTACATTAGCAGGTTACAGATACAGGTGTAAAGACTAACTGATCTGGATGCTCATTGCTGGTTCTGGTTTAGCTAGGATCTAAGGTTTAATCAGCTGGAATACCAAAATCAAATACCTGTATAAGTCTGTGGAATATTAATATATATATATTGGCGATTCTAAAATTGCATATACATTTTTTTGACAAACCTATTATATTTCAATAGCAAAACTTCAATGAAACCGTTTTGAATGACAACACAAATTATAATACATCAAGCTATCTCTAAAAATAAGATTTGTATGTGTATATAGGGACATTTTGTTTAAAATATAAACGTAAAGACCCCCACTGTCAGTGTTGCCAGATTGGGCGGTTTTGTAAAGGTACGCCCGCCTGCCCGCGATCTCCCGTAACCCCCCAATTTTCGTCAATTTTGGGACCGTTCCCCCTACTTTTCGTGAAATACAAGACTATCCAACCACCCCTCATACGTTTTGGAGCGCCCCATATATCTATTGGAGCGCCCATGAATGTCAGTAGTATGAACTCGAACGTACTACATCTGCCATTTTGCCATCATCATCATGTTCTACTCGAGTCAGTCACTCTCTCGCGAGGCATCATGAGATAGCTTAGCGTGCATCAGATGCGCACTTCAGTATCTCGCCAAAAGTTCTTGCATACGGTTTTTCGAATTCTATGAATTAGGACATACTACTCTGCTCGCATACTGTTTTTAGCGTACTATATCGTATGGAAGTATGCGATTTTGAATGCAGCCTTATTCATTTGTGTAAAACGTTTAAGATAAACCAATAGTACAGGGCTATTCAATTAGTTTGTCACGGGGGCCAGTTCATGAAAAGCATCCCAAACGAAGGGCCGGAGAGATATGACTTGCAATATAGATGATGACACAACTGCATTTAAGAGCCAATTATGTATTTTTGCTCCTTTAGACACCCATGTTGTATTTGTCTACATTAAAATGTTAATATATTGTATTTTGAAACTATATAACATCACTGCATTGTACAATAAGTTTTTTTTAACAAACATTCAAATGTTGTATTTCACAACACAACAAAATCAGTGTATTGCTGAAGTAGGCTTCTTCTACATTCAGATACGTTCATATGTTCTGTTTTGAACTGCATAACAATTATGGATGCAACAATTATAGATTTTGGTTGTACGATTATATAGTGTGAAGAATAATCAGTGTTTCACAGTTATCACGTCTAATGTAAATTTAAGCTTTATATTAGCTAGATTTAGATCTGGACATCCCTAACTCATATTAAAAAACATTTAAAAGGCATTTTCATTAGTAATAGTTTTTATGCTGTAGGTTTTTCTGTGCTTATAGGGCTACACAATTTAATTATGTGTGTGTTTATAGAGAGGAACGGGAGAAAATATTATAATAATAATTGTTATGAAGGTCAGCGGCAATATTTAGATTAACTGTTGTTATCATCTGCATTCATACATACATAATCATTTTAATAATAGTTCGTCTAACATGTCTTTTGTTTACATTGCACTGAAAGCTAAGCACAACTCTCACCGCTACAGCATGAGATGTTTTCTACTGCGTGCGCCCAGACAGCCGTGAGCGCGTTGCTCCGCTTGCGCCCGCATATTGGCATATATTCTTACGACATAATAAACTTGCACGCGGGAAAGACGTGATTTGGGAATGGCCCGCGGCTATAGTTATTACAGTGTGCGTGCGTATTAGCTTCGGTAGACAAGCTCAGAACTTTAAACTAGCGCACAGTTGGCAACTTGGCGTAACTTTGTTCAGCAGTTTCGTTTCGTGCGGCGGAACAGAAATGCAGAAATGCGGCTTAGAGAAGCCTTTACGATTAATTAACCGTGACGAATTAAAGCGCAGTTAATAGTGAAATCAGTTAATCATTGCATTCCTAATAACGATATCAGTGCATTGTACAAAAGACCTTTTCTACAAACATAATCAAATGTATTCGGCTGCTCTCGCCACTGTCAGGTGACTCACGCTCTGCGCAGCTCGTGCTGTATTGAACAGGCGCACGTCACTTCATAACTATAGCGGCCGTTTTTTGACTGAAGTAAATTTATTCTTGATGTCTTGGTCACACTATTTGGAGGGCCGGAACAAATTGCCTCGGGGGCCGGGTTTGGCCCGCGGGCCGCCAATTGAATAGCCCTGCAATAGTACATCAATTATGTCAACTCTGTTACTGTGACATTTCAGTGAATTTCTCATTAAAAACAATAATATGACGAAAATGCATAAAATTGGGTTTTAGACATGCCATGTGGTGTTTGCTTTGAGGTTAGCATCTTAAGCTAAAGCACAAAATGGTGGAAATCGTCAACTCTGTTAGTCATTTAAAACGTTTAACAATAATCTAAACAGCCATTAGTAACAATTAAATGTTCCCTAAGTATTTTGTATTATTTTACATTAAAGGTCCCATGAAATTAGTTAGTTAGTATCAGTTTTGTTAGTTTTTAGGATATCCATAAGCTAGTGCGCTTCAAAACAGTGACAAAATTTGAGTTTAGAAGAAATAAAACTGATATAAACATGTAAAGCTTGCAGTTTGTCACTTCCGCCTAAATGAATCAACGGTTTTATTCACATCACCTTATACTTCAGTTTCTCATCAAATCTTCTGACCAATCAAATGCTCTCTAGTATCTGACATGCCACGCCCCCTTCCTCTCATTTGCTTTTCATTTAATAGTCTTGAGCTCAACCACTCTCACTGGCAGAGCTGTTATAAAACAATGCTATTGGCAGTTTGTTTTAAAGAGGAGGAGCTACACTATACCCCGCCCTCTTTTCCACGTTCCGGTTAAGATTACGTCAAACATAGAATTAAAAATGCACATTTCAAAGCACTTCATGGTACCTTTAACAATGGATTCTGTATACTGTATGAACTCTAAACGTGGTAAGCTGTAAAACCTACTTTCTGGAGTACCCACAGGATGTCGGGTACAAAATTAAAAAGAGATACCTTCGTTTTCCAGATTTCTTCGCTTTTCAGCCTCCTGGTCAGCTTTCCTTTGATAGTCAGTTGCTCGGTGCTGGATCATGATCTTGTCTTTCTCCAGTAAAGACATGCTAGCCTCAACACTCTTCCTTAGGTTACTCTGAAACATGTCAGGACGACAGGATGACTAAAAATGTGCCTACTAAAAATAGCCCGTTTTAAAAAGATCTATTGGAGCCTTTAATACAAAACACAAACCCTCTGTAATTATTAAAGAATCATGCTTTAGAAATGAAATTGTTTCACTCACCTCCTCGTCTAACTCTTTCATTATCTTGTCTAGCTTTGTATTGGACACCCTGAGGGGGAAATGAATCAAAAGAAGAGATTTCAAAGGCTTGATTTTAATGTGAGACAAAAGAAATTTTAGTTTAGGTTTGGATATAAGGATGAGGAATTGTTGAGGATGGATAGAGCTATGCATGGACGACTGAATAAATGGTTTGATTTGAGATGGATTTGGAATGATTGTGGAATTGTGGCTAGATGGATATTGAGGTGTTTGATTGGTTTGAATAGAGTTTTTGGTTCTGAATGGATGAACGAAGCTCAGAACCAATGTATAAATAAAGTATCTGCTTGGTCCTGGACTGATGAATGGAATTTATGATTGGTTTGGATAAGATTTGATTTATTTTTCTTATGGGTTGCTAAAAGATGTTTGGTTTAGGGTGGATGTGGGATGTGTTTGGATGGTTCTGCATGGATGGAGTAGATGTTTTCTAGATTCTGGATGAATATATCAGTAAAGTTTTTGATTTGGAACAGGTTTTTGGTTCTGAATTGATGGATGAAGGTTAGGACCAATTTGTAAACAAAGTATCTAACTGGATGAGATCAGATGGGTTGTTACTAGGGGTGTCAAAATTAATCGTTTCTTCGGTGCACCGCGATGCAGATGGGGACAATTCGATATCGGTTCAGTAATAGATCATAACCGGTTATTACGCACTGACGTCATTTATATCCTATGCGCGATGTCGCGGTAAAATACTATGGCGAAGGAGGCGAGGGTGAGTAAATAAAACACTCCTACTAAAAAAGCAGATCTTTCACTGACACTAAGGAATGGTAAAGCACGAGCCGCTATTTCACTACTAGGGAGAAATGCTGTTCCATCTCTGCCCCTCTCTCTCTCTCTCACACACACACTTTGGTTTGATCCGTTGGCATGTTCGTGGGATAAATTTTCCTCTCCTCTCGGCTGTTAAAACGATACTTGTGGATCCAGACACAAGCGTGCCTGTGGTGCGAGTTTGTTGTATTGTATTTATTCTATTACGGATTACCTGATAACCACGTATTATGCGCATATAGACTGACCCGCGGCTGTTTTTCCCGCATCACCCATGGGTGAACAGCGCTTTCGTTTCTAAAGCCAAGCGCAGCCCTTTCTGTTGAGCGGGTGAAGACAATGATCAATCATAGTGGTGTAAGATCCTGCCAGCGCTCAAAAAGCAAGCGGGATAATATTTACATTAGTTTGTTTGTTATGAATGCTCGTGCTGTCTTCTGTGCATGTATTGGAGTTTTGTCTAAAACATTCACAAAGAGTTTTTTTTTGAGCAGGTAAAATTAAAGGTACAGTTCATGTATCTGACTGCTTGTATTAAAGGACAAAACTGTATTACAAGTAATATATAAATATAAACATTTTTATAGATTTTAATACAATTTTTTCTTGTGTTGTAAAGAAAAAAATCTAATTATGTATGGAAAGCATCGTCAATGCACCGTGATGCACCGAGATATCGAATTGAACCGAATCGATGGCATGATAATCGTAACTGAACCGAACCGTGAGACCAATGTAGGTTTCAACCCCTAGTTGTTACAGATGTCTGGTTTTGGATGGATGAGGAAAAGATTTTTGGTTGTGAATGGATCAATGAAGCTCAGGATCAATGTGTAAATAAAGTATCTTATTGGTTGGGATCAGATGGGTTGTTACAGATGTTTGGTTTTGGATGGATGAGGGATCTGTTTGGTTCTGAACTGATGAATGAAATGTTTAGTTCCGGGAGGATGTGTGATGTGGTTGGTTGGTTCTGCATAGACGTATTAGATGGTTTCCAGATTCTGGGTGAATAAATGAATGAGGTGTCTGGTTTGGAACAGGTTTTTGGTTCTGAATGGATGGACGAAGCTCAGGACCAATGTGTAAACCACATATCTGATTGGTTCTGGAGTGATGATGTATAATTGGTTTGGATAAGGATAGATTTTTTTTTTGGTAGTAGATTGTTAAAGATGTTCAGTTTTGGATGGATGTGTGATGTGTTTAGTTGGTTCTGCATGAGGGAGATGAGATGTTTTATAGGTTCTGGGTGAATGAATGGATGAAGTGTCTGTTTTGGAACAGGTTTTTGGTTCTGAATGGTCAAAGCTCAGTACTGATGTATAATAAAGTATCTGATTGGATCTAGATGTATAATTGGTAGTAGATGGGTTGTTAAAGACATTCAGTTTTGGATGGATGTGTTTGGTTGGTTCTGAATGGATGAAGGAAGCTCACGACCAATGTGTAAATAAAGTATCTGATTGGTTGAGATCAGATAATTAGTTTTGAATAGATGAGGGATTTATTTGGTTCTAAACTGATGAATGACATGTTTGGTTCTGGGTGATGTGTTTGGTTGGTTCTGCATGGAGGGATGAGATGTTTTTATAGATTCTGGGTAAATGAAAGGATAAGGTGTCTGGTTTGGAAAAGGTATTTGGTTCTGAATGGACGAAGCTTAGGACCAATGCATAATAAAGTATCTGATTGGTAGTAGATAGGTTGTTGAAGATGTTCAGTTTTGGATGGATGTGTGATGCGTTTGGTTGGTTCTGCATGGATGGAGTAGGTGTTTTCTAGATTTTGGGTGAATGAATGGATAAGGTTTCTGATGTGGAACAGGTTTTTGGTTCTGAATGGATGGAGGAATCTCAGGACCAATGTGTAAATAAAGTCTCTAAATGGTTGAGATCAGGTTGTTACAGATGTTTGGTTTTGGATGGATAAAGGGATTGGGAATGGTTCTGCCTTGCTGAATGAATGGAAGAGGTGTCTGGTTTGGAACAGGTTTTTGGTTTTGCCTTTGAATGGTTCAGAAAGGGTTTTGGATAGTTTTTGGTTGTAGAAAGATTGGTATAGTGGGTGTCCTGGGAGAAGAATGGATTAGAGGTTTAATCAATTTGCATGAGGTGTTTGATTCTGGAAAGAAAAGTGATATGGTTGGTTCTGGATTGATGGATGAGATGTTTAATTGGTTGTGGGTGGTCAGAAGAGTTGTTTGATTGTGAGAGGATACATGAGGCATGAGGTGGTTCGGTTTTGGATGGATGGGTGAGATGTTGTTTTGGACAGGGTGATTGCATAGAACGATTGATTATGGATGGATAAAGGGTTTTATTTGGCTGTGGATGAATGGATGGATTGATGGATGAAGTGTTTGATTTGATCTGGGTAAGGAATTTGGTTCTGGATTGAGTGAGATTTTTGATTTGACCTATAGGAATGAATGTTTCATAGACTCTGGGTGAATAGATGAATGAGGTTTCTGGTTTGGAATAGGTTTTTGGTTTTGGATGGGTGAGGTGTTTGGTTAGGGACAGACGGATGATGAAGGATTTGGATAGTTATTTTTGTTACAGAAGAATAAGTAAGATGGATACTGGGTAAAAAATGGATTGGAGGTTTGATTGGCTAGGAGGGGGTGTTTGGTTCTGGAAAAAAGCTGATAAGATTGGTTGTGGATTACATGTTTAATTGGCTATTGGAGGATAGAAATGTTGTTTAGCTCTGCTTGAATAAATAGATAAGATGTTTGGTTTGGATAAAATGTTTGGATGGATGGGTGTGATGTAGTTTTGTGTTTGATTGGCTAATGATGAATGGATGGATGAAGTGTTTGATGGATTTGAATAGGGTTTTTGGGTCCTGGTGGATGAGTGAGGTGCAATTATAGTGATCCTGAATTATAGAATTAGATTTAGGTTGATTGGTTTGGATAAGGATTTGGATGGTTTTTATTTTAAGTGCTTGATTGGTTCTGAATTCAAGAACGGGTTCTGAATGAGTGGGTAGTGTGTGTGTGATTGGTTTTAGATGCATGAATGAAGTATTATTTAGTTCTGACTGGTTAGATAAAGTGTATGGAAGATGAAGTGTTCTATATGGTGCTGAGTTAATGATAGATAGAGTGTTTGTTTGGTTCTGGATAGAGAACCAAAATGATTGTTTAGTTCTGGGTAAATGGATAGATTAACGGTTTAGATTGGACATGGTGTTTGGTTCAGGGTGGATGGGTTGTTTTGAATAGTTAGATGTTTGATATGTTTGAATAGTTTATGTATGGACAGATGGGTAAGGAGTTTGATTAGTTTGAACATTGCTTTAGTTTTGGGTGGATGGGTGAGTTTTTGATTGGTTCTGGATGAAAGAATAAAAATGTAGTGGTGGATGAGGAGTTGAATGGATGAAGTGTCTGGGTGGTTTTGGATCAGACTGGTATGGATGGACAGATGGATGTTTGGATAAGCAGAAAATGCATCTGTGTAAATAGACATATAAACACCTGCACTTCTGCTCCATCTCATCTCTCAGCTGCATCTCATTGTGAACTTGTTCTTCTAGCTGGTATATCCTATTCTGAAGATTCTCCAACTGAGAGATAAGAGAAACACAATCAGTCATTTGTACAGTTTAAGAGACAGAATCACCATTATAATGCTATAAAGCTCTTTAATTTTGGAGGTTCTTACAAGACTCTTATCTTCTTTTGTTGAGCTGCGTTTGTCACTAATCTCTATAGTTGATTCCCGAGAAAACCTGTCAAAGAATCAATCATTGATTCATGGTTTTCTCATGTTCACCAGTATCAAACTTACATCTGAACGCCAGTCTGTTCTTAGTACTCACAGGTTATTGCTGTAGTAGGTGAAGCCTACAAATGGAAGCTGGTTGCCTACAAATGCTTTGGGAATGGGGAAGGTTTCCTCCTCCCCTCGATCCTCCTCAATGTCGTCAAAGTTGCTGGTGTCAACGTCACTGCTTAACTCCGGCACAACCGGGGCAGCCGCTACACAAAACAACAGATTAGCAGATTTTATTGACAACAAACAACAAAAGCTAGAGGCGCGCGCATGCGCGCGCGCACACACACGCACACACACGCACACACACACACACACACACGCACACACACACGCACACACACGTCAAGGCAGGTTAAACAAAGTTTTATTTACATACAATTAATTTAATATTAATCTCCATAAATGTCTTTAACAAAGACAAACTTGAACAATGAAAAACAAATAAGACTTCCAGTTGAAGTCAAACCTATTGGCCCTCCTATGAACTTTCTTTTTAAAATATTTCCTAAATGATGTTTAACACAGCAAGGATTTTTTTTACAGTATTTCTTATAATATTTTTAAAGTCTTATTTGTTTTATATCAGCTAGAATAAAAGCAGTTTTGAATTTTTTAAACCATTTTAAGGTCAATATTATTAGCCCCCTTAAGCAATATATAATTCCTTGCTCTGTTAAACATAATCTGGGAAATATTTGAAAAAGAAAAGCCAGAGAAGGGCGAATAATTTTGACTTCAACTCTACTTATATATTCATCTTGATTTCAGGGGGTCTTATTTAAAATATCTGAATTGATAACAAAACAGGCAGAGGTCTGGAGGTTCAGAAACTGAGCTCACTCTCTCTGATGTTGTCCCATGTCCACTGGTCGTTCTTGAAAAAACCATGCCGCTTGATTTCATCCACTCCATTGCGTCCTAACCGCACCTCCCTACAAATAAAACAAGAGATCAGATTAACACAATGCATTTGGATTTAGCAAAGTGGTTGCTAACTTCTTGATACGAAACTGAGCACTGACCAATATTCCTACAAGGCAATGAAAATGAACCACTGTAGGGTATATGATGAGTATTAAAATAATCAAAGACACTACACGTTTGTCATGTAGCCCGAGGACACCTTCATCATGTGGCATAAAACCTGTTTCATCAAATAAAGAGTGACGAACTGAACATAAATACAATGGCCGAGTCAAGAAGAAGCTTATGCTGTAATGCCCAGAAAACAAATTAACCTGCTTAATGGTGTAAAATATCAAGTTTAAGTTAAGTTGTGTTTGTCTGTACAAAACATCTCAGCAAAATAGGATACCGGCTACAGCAGTGTCTACACAAGGCGTGACTGCTGTTCTAGCTTTAGGCTCTCTACACAAAACACATTAAATCATGGTTGTGTTGAATCCATATGTTGCGAATAGTGCAAACACGCAAATATACGCCAGGATTACTTTAAAGGGGTAGGGATTTGTTTAGCTTTTTACTCTAGCCAACTGTATTTTAACTTAAATTCATCAAAGTTCTGTTTTGCGAAGATAAAACCAAAGAATCAATTAAATCTAAATATTTTTTATCATTATTATCAAAGTAAATCATTAAACTTTTGTTGTATAGCCATGATGTGAGTTTGCTTGGGCATTTACATGAATGAATCAATCAATAATTTAAAAAAATCAATCAAAGAATGAATGAATGAATCATTGAATGAACCAAAGAATAATTTAAAGAATGAATGAATTAATTAATCAATCAAATAGTCAATCAATCAATCAAAGAATGACTGAATCAATCAACAAATTAACTATCCGATTACTTAATCAACAAATTAATTAATCAATGAATTTAAGAATCAAACAATTAATTAATCATAGAATCAATTATTGAATCAGAAAATAATGAATCAAAGAATCAATCAATTAAAAAAAATCTATCAATTAAAGAATGAATCAATGAATTAATGAATCAATCAAATGACTTAAAGAATCAAATCAAAGAGTCAATGAATACATTAATCAATCAATCAATCAAAAAATCTATTAAAGAATGACTCAAAGAATCAATCAATAAATGAATGAATGATTGAATCAATCAATCAAAAATCTATCAATCAAAGAATGAATCAATCAATCAATCAATGAACCAATTAATTAACTATTCAATTTATTAATCAACAATCAAAGAATGATTCAATCAGTCAAAGAATGCATCAATCAATAAATGAATGAATCAATCAAACAAAAAACTAATGCATCAAAGAATGACTAAAAGAATGACTCAGTCAATGAATGAATGATTGAATCAATCAAAAAAATCTATCAATGAAAAAATTAATGAATGAATCAATCAATCAATCAATCAAAGAATAATTATATTAAAAATAATGAATCAAAGAATGAATCAATCAATCAATAAATGAACCAATTAATTGATCAACAATCAAAGAATGATTTAATCAGTCAAAGAATGAATGAATGAATCAAGGAATAAATCAAAGAGTCAATCAATCAATTAAAATGTCAATCAATCAATGAATTAATCAATCAATGAATAAAAGAGTGAATCAATCAAAGAATGAATCAAAGATTCAAACAATCAAAAACATTAATCAGTCAAAGAATGCATAAATCAATGAATCTGAGTCAGTCAATCAAAGAATCAATCAATCAATCAATCAAAAATCAATCAATCAAGGAATGAAAGAATCAATCAATAAATCACAAATCAATTAAATAATCAATCAAGGAATCAATGAATGAATCAATCAGTCAAAGAATGAATGAATCAAAGAATCTGAGTCAGTCAATCAAAGAATCAATCAATCAATCAATCAAAAATCAATCAATCAAGGAATGAAAGAATCAATCAAATAAATCACAAATCAATTCAATAATCAATCAAGGAATCAATGAATGAATCAATAAGTCAAAGAATAAATGAATCAAAGAATGAATGAATGACTTAAAAAGTCTATCAATCAATTAATTAATTAATCAATCAATCAATGAAAGAATAAATGAGTCAAAGATTCAAACAATCAATCAATCAGTCAAGGAATGAATGAATGAATCAATGAAACAAAGAACGAATCAGAGTTAATCAATCAATCAACGAATCAATCAATTAATCAATCAAAAAAATCCCTCAAAGAATGAAATTAATCAATGAATCAAAAAAACAATTAAAGAAATCAAGAAATGAATCAAATAATGAATAAATCAAAGAATCAATGAATGAATCAAAGACTGAATCAATCAGTCAAAGAATGAATAACCGAATGAATCAAAGAATGAATCAAAAAGTCAATCAATTATTTAAAAAATGTATTAATCAATCAAAGAGTGAATCAAAGAAAGAATGAATCAAAGATTTAAACAATCAAAGAATCAATCAGTCAAAGAATTAATGAGTCAATGGATCAAAGAATGATTCAGAGTCAATCAATCAATCAATGAGTCAAAAAAATCAATAAAAAAAACCAATGAATGAATCACTCAAAGATTCAATCAATCAGTCTAAGAATGAATGAATGAACAAATGAATGAATGAACAAATCAATCAATCAGTCAATGGCTTGGGTCTCTCCTACCATAAAAGTTTTCATAGCAAGCCAGACAAAACTCAGTGCAATCACTTTGAATAGAAATATGGCACACACAGATTTGGGGTAGCACAAATGTGTGTGATCAGACTACACCATGAGGTTTTAATACGTTGAGTGCTTGTTTACATTAAGGTCAATATGCATTTCTTCAAAGCTCTTTTCAATGGTAAATACATCATTTCTCTATGGAACAGTCATTCGAACACAAACCTGTCGGTGAGGAAAGCGCAGATGAGGCTCTTTGCATCCTTCGAGATGTCGCTGTCTTCAGGGAAGGTCAAGGCGTTCTTGTGATTCATGATCTTGCTGTAGGTTCCCACCAAAGAGTCAGCATAGAACGGCGTGTCACCTGAGGATACATTCAACACACACACACACACGCTCAATTCTTCTCAATGCTTCCTCTATCCCTCGCTCTCTGATCTCTCAATTCTCAGCAGTTTGTCTTCTTTCTTTTTTATTATTTCTAGAAAACCTCCTTACATAAACTCTGTGTAGTTCGATTCATTTACTTTTTTTAAAACCTATTTTAAGGTCAATATTATTAGCCCCCTTAAGCACTATTTGTTTTGGATTGTCTACAGAATAAACCACTGTTATACAATGACTTGCCTAATTACCCTAACCAGCCTAGTTAACCTTGTTAAGCCTTTAAATGTCACTTTAAGCTCAATACTAGTGTCTTGAAGAATATCTAGTCAAATATTATGTGCTGTCATCATGGCAAAGAGAAAATAAATCAGATTAGATGTGATTTTGGAACAGAAGGATAAAACTCACCAACAAGCATCTCATATAGAAAGACCCCAACAGACCACCAGTCACACTCGCGGCCATAATAACCGTCTCCTCCCTGAGACTTCAGTACCTCTGGAGAAATATAGTCTGGAGTTCCTACTGCCGTGTCACATCGTACCATCCCATCCTGACAAACGAGAGAGCAGACAAGAGTCGAGAGTAGAAATGGCTAAATCTGACTTTAGTACTTGGTAGAAATTATTCAGGGTGGTCTAACTGCTTGATTAATAATGGACCCTTTTCACATTTGCTGGTTTCTCAGTAGTTGGGTAAACTTGGAGCGCAGTAAATGGGAGAGTATGACAAATCACAAATTAATAGGAGATCCACAAACACAATTGAAAACAGGATAACAAAAGGTCAAACCTGCAGGTGGTTGTTTTCCATGACGTATTATGCATTATTTCACATTTTCCTATTTTTTTCAGTATCTTGTATTGCATGTCATGACAGAGCTACCTTAAAGGGACAGCTTACATAAAAATGAATGAGTTTACTCATCCTCCAAACCCGTTAAGAGTTTCTTTCTTCTGCAGAACACAAATGAAGATATACTTATACTTACTAATACTAACACAACGCTGGAAACTGACTGATTAAGTTTTTGAATCTTTGATTCATTAGTTGATTCATTCATTGATTCTTTGACTGATTGATTTTGACTGATTGATTCATTGGTTTTTTGGTTCACTGGTTGATTTATTTTTTCTTTGATTGGTTGATTCTTTGACTGAGTGATTCGTTGGTTGGTTGATTGGTTGGTTCATTCATTGACTCTTTGACTATTTGATCTTTTTGATTCTTTGATTTATTGGTTGGTTGATTGGTTGGTTCATTCATTGACTCTTTGACTAATTTTTGTTTTTGATTCATTAATTATGTTATTGATTAATTGGTTGATTCATTCATTGGTTCTTTGACTAATTTATGTTTTTGATTCATTAATTATTTTATTGATTAATTGGTTGATTCATTCATTGATTCTCTGACTAATTTATGTTTTTGATTCATTAATTATTTTATTGATTAATTGGTTGATTCATTCACTGATTCTTTGATTGATTTTTTGATTCACAGTTTTTTTGTTTCACTGGTTAATTCGTTGAATCTTTGAATGATTGATTTATTCGTTGGTTGGTTGGTTCATTTATTGATTCATTAATTGATTGGTAGATTGATTCATTCATTCATTCATTCACTGATTCTATGACTGATTGATTTTTTGATTCATTGGTTGACGAATTAATTGATTCTTTGATTTGTTGATTATTTGACTGATTAATTGATTGGTTGGTTGATTAGTTCATTGATTCTTTGACTAATTGATTTTTTTTAATTCACTGATTCTTTGATTAATTGATTCTTTGATTGGTTGATTCATTCACTGATTCTATGACTGATTTTTTGATTCATTGGTTTTTTGATTCATTGGTTGACGAATTCATTGACTCTTTGATTCGTTGATTCTTTGACTGATTGATTAATTCGTGGTTGATTGGTTCATTCATTTATTGATTCCTTGACTGACTGATTTTTTGAGTCACTGAATCATTGATTCTTTGGTTGGTTGATTGATTGGTTGGTTGGTTGATTCATTGATTCTATGGTAGGTTGATTGGATGACTGATTGGTTCATTCATTTATTCTTTCACTGATCGATTTTGATTCATGGATGTTTTTTGATTCATTGATTTTTTTGATAAATTGATTGTTTCATTCGTTGCTTTTTTGATTGATTGATTCTTTAATTCATTGATTGATTGATTTGTTCATTTATTCGTTCATTATTTGACTGATTGGTTTTTTGATTCATTGATTGATTGGTTGATTTCTTCATTCTTTGACTAATACATTTTTTGATTCATTGATTCCTTGATTGATTGGTTATTTGATTCTTTGATTGATCGATTGATTCATTCATTTTTGACTGATTGATTTTTTCATTCATTGATTCTTTAATTCATTGATTGATTAGTCGATAGACTGATTCACTTAAACGCTGCTTATTTCCAGCATCCTTCTGAATTCATAAAAGTTTAGACCCCCTTGTGAGTGTGAGTAAACGATGAGTAAATTTTCACTTCTGTGTGAACTGCCCCTTTAAAATCGACTAAATGTGTAGTTTCTGCACACGCCCAGTACCTTGTTCATTTTCATACAGGTCCCAAAATCGGCCAGCTTCAAGTGGCCGGACTTGTCCAACAACATGTTGTCGGGCTTTACGTCCCTGAGAAAAACGAAAACATACACATTTCTAAACTGTAACCACATTGCAGCAAATAAACAACAGAATGAAAGTCTGAAAGAGACCTGTGAATGAAGCCCATGGAGTGGATGCCGTCCAGCGCCAGCACAACCTCTGCAGTGTAGAAACATGCCCACTTTTCCGGCACATCATAGTTGCTCATGAGGTTGACCAGGTCTCCACCGGGCATATACTCCATCACCATGTAGAGGTAGCGGTCGTCTTGAAATGCATAAAACAGCTGGAAGACAAAAATAAAGTACATCTTTATCATACTCAGAAATAGTGCTGGATTAAACTGTAAAAACATGCGCTATTGTTGTTGAGTATCTCGATAACGATATTTCTTTCACACCAAACGTGCTTGTCTTTTTATTGACAATAAAAAAAAGTGTACTGCGCTTTTTATGTCGCTACGCAACTGTAAAATCAGATGCGTATTGTTCTTCTGTTGACACGGTTATAATTGCAACATTTAATGTTATTGTGATATTCACGATTTGTGAACTCATACAGCTCCGGAAAACTTGAAACAGGGACCACTAGTCTCAAAAAGCCCATTCGTGATGAGGGCCTTACGATATACACTCACTGGCCACTTTATTAGGTACACCTTACTAGTACCGGGTTGAACCCCTTTTTGCCTTTAGAGCTGCCTTAATCTTTTTTAGCATAGATTCAACAAGGTACTGGAAATATTCCTCAGGGATTTTGCTCCATATTGACATGATAGCATCACACAGTTGCTGCAGATTTGTCAGCTGCACATCCATGATGCGGATCTCCCGTTCCACCACATCCTAAAGGTGCACTATTGGATTGATTCTGGTGACTGTGGAGGCCATTTGAGTACAGTGAACTCATTGTCATGTTTAAGAAACCAGTCTTAGATGATTCGCGCTTTATGACATGGTGCGTTATCCTGCTGGAAGTAGCCATCAGAAGATGGAGACACTGTGGTCATAAAGGAATGGACATGGTCAGCAACAATACTCAGGTAGGCTGTGGCGTTGACACGATGCTCAATTGGTGCTAATGGGCCCAAAGTGTGCCAAGAATATATCCCCCACACCATTACACCACCACCACCAGCCTGAACCGTTGATACAAGGCAGTATGGATCCATGCTTTCATGTTGTTGGTGCCAAATTCTGACCCGACCATCCAAATGTGGCAGCAGAAATGGAGACTCGTCAGACCAGGCAACATTTCTCCAATCTTCTACTGTCCAATTTTGGTGAGCCTGTGTGAATTGTAGCCTCAGTTTCCTGTTGTTAGCCGACAGGAGTGGCACCCGGTGTGGTCTTCTGCTGCTGTAGCCCATCCGTGTTAAGGTTGGACGTGTTGTGTGTTCAGAGATGCTCTTCTGCAGACCTCGGTTGTAACGAGTGGTTATTTGAGTCACTGTTGCCTTTCTATCAGCTGGAACCAGTCTGGCCATTCTCCTCTGACCTCTAGCATCAACAAGACATTTGCGCCCACAGAACTGCCGCTCGCTGGATATTTTCTCATTTTCAGACCATTCTCTGTAAACCCTAGAGATGGTTGTGCGTGAAAATCCCAATAGATCAGCAGTTTCTGAAATACTCAGACCAGCCCATCTGGCACCAACAACCATGCCACGTTCAAAGTCACTTAAATCCCCTTTCTTCCCCATTCTGATGCTCGGTTTGAACTGCAGCAGATCGTCTTGACCATGTCTACATGCCTAATTGCATTGAGTTGCTGCCATGTGATTGGCTGATTTGAGTGAACGATTAGTTGGACAGGTGTCCCTAATAAAGTGGCCAGTGAGTGTAACATTTCCTTAAAAATGCTAATTTTATTAGCTATGTTTTTAAATAATTTTTTATTCATTCATTCTCTTTTCGGCTTAGTCCCTTTATTCATCAGGGGTCACCACAGCGGAATGAACCGCCAACCTCTCCAGCATATGTTTTACGCAGCGGATGCCCTTCAAGCCGCAACCCATCACTGGGAAACACCCATACACACTCATTCACACACACACTATGGACAATTTAGAAATGCCAACTGACCCAGCTGAGGCTTGAACAAGCGACCTTCTTGCTGTGAGGCGATCCTGCTACTCACTGCGTCACCGTGACACCCATTTATTTATTCAATGATATTAAACTAAACAGGTAAAATATATTTTTCAGATCTAATTAATTCTAATTCACACAAAAAAAACCATGTCAAGGTGCAAACAACAGAAAAAATGCATCCATTCGTATATGTCAAAATCAGTTTCAGGCCTCAGTAAATCAGTAATAAATCAGAAATGTGTCAATAATAATATGCAGATCAGATTTTCTAATGTACCGCATTCTATGCGTCATTAAACCTGCAACAGCAGGGTAAATCTCTGTGGATTATTCATTCACTTTCCTTCGGCTTAGCCCCTTATTTATCAGGGGTCGCCACAGCGGAATGAACCGCCAACTATTTCAGCATATGTTTTACACAGCGGATGCCCTTCCAGCTGCAACCCAGTACTGGGAAACACACATACACTCATTCACACACACCCTCATACACTACGGTCAATTTAGTTCATCCAATTCACCTAAAGCGCATGTGTTTGGACTGGGGGGGAAACCAGAGCAACATGGGGAGATAATGCCAACTGGCCTAGCCGGGACTCAAACCAGCAACCTTCTTGCTGTGAGGCGAATGAGCCACCGTGGCACCCTTCTCTGTGAATTAAATGACGTCATAATATTCTAAGGAGGAAGCTAAAGTACACAAAAATAATAATAATAATAATAATAATAAAGTCCAGACACTTCACTAAATGGCTCAGGATGAAATAAAAGTAAGTGTTCATTTTTGGCTGAACTATCCTTCAAATATTTAAGACAAATCACACAGCTGATAATATGAATATTACTCTTAATCAGCTTATTCCTACCTGTACTACCCAATTACTGTTGGCAAAGGCCATGATATCTCTCTCTTCCCAGAAGAAAGCAGAGTCGGACCTCTTGATCATCTCAAACTTGCTGAGCAGCTTCATGGCGTAGACTTTCCTCGTGGCTTTGTGCCTCACCTACAAAACAGGAAGAGAGAGGCAACACATGAATAGGGCTGCTTATTTACTTTAACCTCACTGAACTATGGCCCACAAATAAAGGAAACAATATAGAGTACAACACTCATGCAGCTTCTACTCTATTCACAATCATCAGAGGTTAAAAGAGGAACACAATGTGCTGTAGATGGTGTAAATCGATTTACTTTCGATTGTCTGATATTGGGTAATGGTCAATGACTTTAATTATTACAGTTTAATGTTGTTTTTTATTAAGAAAATAATTTAATCTGACTTTGTACTTGGACTTTAAAGCATACTGAAACCCAATGGTGAGTGTCTCAGTGCATTCTAGTGTTTAAAAGACCTGATGAAACTGAAGAGTGCTAACAATGATAATACTACAGGCGGTTTGCTATACACTCACCAGTTGTACTTCTCCAAACGCTCCTCTTCCTATGACCTTTACCACTTCATAGTCCTCTGCTTTCATGCGAAGCTCCCGTATTTTGCTGATCGTGTCCTTATCTAGAAAAAAACAACCATGTTCAATATCTTTGTGGTGTAGCATTCATTAACAAAAGAGTTGTAAATAGTATAATATATATACAATATACTGGTTCAAACACACTAATATTTACTTTATTATAGTATTTTTTATGTTAGATGTACCAAATTTAGTAGTGATGCTCTGATTGATCGGCCGATATTGGCTAAAAATAGCTTGATCGGCTAACTCCAAAAGCGCCGATCAACTGGCGTAAATTACTCGCACGACTTTTTCACACGTGCATGCAAGGCGCACCGGTAAACAACAGCACAGCGGAGCTTACCATTGGCGACATGAGTTCCCCCGTCTTTTTCAAAGTGTCCAATTAATATGTAAAGTTAGCCGTTTGCAATGTATGTCATGATGAAATCCCTCAAGCAAGCAATGGCATTTTAACAGCACTAACATGATTAGGCATCTTAGAACACGTCACACAACTAAATATGCCGCGTATGAGAATCCCTCAACCAGCCGACTGTGAGTGATGCATTTAAACGACGTGAACCATACAGCAGGGATAGTACGAGGTGGAAAGACATCGCGTTCAGAATTATCTACGAACAACCTGTGATATATGGTGCGCAGACGCTTGTCCAATGTGTGTGTGTGTGTGGGGGGGTGGGGGGGGCACACTCTCCAGCTTGCTGTGCATGTATGGCAAGGCGTTTTGACATTTAATCTATTACCCTTACTAGTATCTATTTTCATTTTACATGTGCTTATTTTTTAGACGCTAGTATCTTTTTCATTAAATACTTATGCTAATTCATTAGATACTAGTGCTTTTTAAAAATATACTAGTGCTTACTCATTAGACATTAGTTTATTTTATTAGATACTAGTACTTCTTCATTAGATAGTACTTATTAAATATATACTAGTTTTTATTTATTAGATACTAGTACTTATTTTAATAGTGACTAGTAACTATTCTGTTGTTACTAGTAACAAATTTAAATTTTTTCCATTGATTTCTATGGGATCTGTCATTGAGATATTCAGTTTTGACAAGTAGGTATTCCAACTGGGACTAGGACATTTTTTTATGTACTGCTAGTTAATCATTAAGAACTGATACTTATTAATTAGATAGTAGTACCTAATTAATAGATACTAGTACTTAAGTATTAGATACTAGTACTTATTCATTAGGTACTAGTACTTAATCGTTAGATATTAGTATCTATTTAATGTACTAGTACTTATTCATTAGATACTAGTTCATCTGGTTGTTCCTCCTTGTTTCTCTGCCTTGTTATTCAGGAAGGATGGCATTGGCTTAGCTTACTACACTATTTTATTTTTTGGATCTGATGTAGGTAGTTTCTCAACTACATCAGACGTTCATAATAATAACTGACAAAAACACTTGCCAAATTGTCCTTTGTGGCATTTGCCAGTTTTGGTGTAACAAGTTTTACATTTTGCTGCCAATAATAAAATGTAATCAGTGTATGAAGAGGCTACATCCCATTAAGCTGATCTGATGTGTGTTGGTCTGCCTGACCTCTCTTTATTTGGAATAATTTTAAGTTACTCTGCCTTATTTGGGAAAGATGGCACACTATATTGACTCATTGACCTTTTTGAATGGCTATTCCCCTGCCATTCTGTGATCGGCAGTGATCGGCAGATCATGATTTTGGTGATCGGTAATCTGCCCCAAAAATGCTGATCGAAGCATCTCTAAAATTTAGTCTTATGTATGTAAGCTTTTGACTATTCTAAAGCATAAAAATATCATAATTTGTTTGCAGATATTTCAGAAACATGCTATAAGTGAATCTTGTTTATCTGATAAACAATGCTGAAGTCAGATATTCTGCTTTGAAAATGTGTGTTACGTGCCGGATAGTCTGTCTTTGTTTTGGTCATTTAACCCACCCAATGCCAGTTTAGCCAATTATATATCAGCACCCGGGTTGCCTTGCTGGAAAACAGCGTATTTGAGTCATTCATTCAGAAAGGCTCTCAAAGTGTGTCTGCGACTGAAATGCGACCTCCAGTGGACAGTAGCAGACTCCAAAATGAGACGCAGATTCAGTTCCACATGAAGTGATTATTAGCAAATAATACAAATATTATAAATGTAAACATTAGGTGAGCAGGTTACATTGTAACCCCGTGTCCTAACAACACGCTACGTGACGAGATTTGCAGTGATGAGCAATTTAGCTGTTTGCGCCAGACGCAACACGACAGAAATGTAAATACAGCCATTCAGAAGCACAGAATAGTGCACTCACTGCACTCCAACAAAATGGTAAGGTTTCTAATCTAATTAATACATATTAAACCTCTTTAACATTATTAAATGTAGATGCTGAATCACTGAAATGTGTTGGTTTGCACTGAGTCTCAGTTCTAAAGTTCAATTTCAAACGGTTTATTTTATTTTCAAGATCTGAGGTGAACTATCTGCTGCTGCTTTCAGTAGTATTACAATAAACGTCATGTAAAACGGCATTCAAACTCACATTATTAGCATTTAACACTGAATAAAACACATGAAGTGTACCTGAGGGGATCACAGTTAGCATGTTGTTCAGCTGCATGAAATAAAATATACATTTTAGGTTGTTGGTTTGAACAAAAACTCCTTCCATCACGTGCCGTTGCTTTTTATTTAGAACACCACTTAAATCAGCCATTAGGCTCGATAGTCAAGCTCGCTCCTGTCAATCTGGCAACCTGCGCTTGAGTGTGTTTTGAACCAGGTGTGCAATACCTAGTTCAACCACTGGGTGTCAAACCTACATACTGCACCTTTAAAATCTATCTTCAGGCACTAATTGTCAGTGTTAGAACTAATCTGTGACATTAAAACTGACAAAAAGACATTAAAATTTCTTCCCATGAAACATCAATATTCAAATTAGACCAGACCAGTTTGGACCTCCAGCTTTAACTTCAGTAGTAAACGCTACACAATGACAAAAAGTAATATTAGGCTAAACTAGTACCAGGCAAAGGGGCCGTTCACATATCACGTCTTTTTATTAGACAGAGACAGACAGACAGACAGACAGACAGACAGACAGACAGACAGATAATGAGAGAGAGGGATGGATGGATAGAACAACAGACAGATAGACAGATAGATGGATAGACAGATAGATGGATAGATAGATAGATAGATAGATAGATAGATAGATAGATAGATAGATAGATAGATAGATAGATAGATAGATAGATAGATAGATAGATAGATAGATAGATAGATAGATAGATAGATAGATAGACAGACAGACAGACAGACGGACGGACGGACGGACGGACGGACGGACGGACAGACGGACGGAACAATTTGACAGACAGACAGACAGACAGGCAGATAGACAGATAGACAGATAGACAGATAGACAGATAGATAGATAGATAGATAGATAGATAGATAGATAGATAGATAGATAGATAGATAGATAGATAGATAGATAGATAGATAGATAGACGGACGGAACAATTTGACAGACAGACAGACAGACAGACAGACAGACAGACAGACAGGCAGACAGACAGACAGACAGACAGACAGACAGGCAGACAGGCAGACAGGCAGATAGATAGATAGATAGATAGATAGATAGATAGATAGATAGATAGATAGATAGATAGATAGATAGATAGATAGATAGATAGATAGATAGATAGATAGATAGATAGATAGATAGATAGATAGATAGATAGATAGACGGACGGAACAATTTGACAGACAGACAGACAGACAGACAGACAGGCAGACAGACAGACAGACAGGCAGACAGGCAGATAGACAGACAGACAGACAGACAGACAGGCAGACAGACAGACAGACAGACAGACAGACAGACAGACAGACAGACAGACAGGCAGACAGGCAGATAGATAGATAGATAGATAGATAGATAGATAGATATATAGATAGATAGATAGATAGATAGATAGATAGATAGATAGATAGATAGATAGATAGATAGATAGATAGATAGATAGATAGATAGATAGATAGATAGATAGATAGATAAAATGATGGATAGAACGACGGATAGATAGACTGATAAACAGACCGACAGACAGACCGACAGACGGACGGACGGACGGACGGACGGACGGATGGATGGAACAACAGATAGACAGACAGACAGAACGATGGATGGATGGCTGGATGGATGGAATGACAGACAGACAGACAGACAGACAGACAGACAGACAGACAGACAGACAGACAGACAGACAGACAGATCTCAGACAGACAGAGCTGCAGCAATGGTTCGTCAGTTTGTCATCCTTTGAAAAGATGCTTGATGGTTGCCTAGCAATGACAGACGTCACAGGATTGCAAGCGCAAAACGAGTTGAAAATGGTGAAGAAAGCAAAGTGTCTCGCACTTCCCGTATATGAACAGCCCCTAATGTAGAAATCACAGTTACACAACCCACAATACGGAGCACACGTGACCCACAGATTAATACTTTTTTTTAACTTGTAGATTAATCCTAAATTTGTAACATTAACAGAGAGATCGCCTCTCGCATCATTCAAATTACATTTGTGAAAGAATTTAGGCTTTCCTGTCAAATAGAATGATGACGGAAGAAGTTGTGGTGAGTTTCTTAAATTATTATAGGTGTTTAATTGTTTAGCCTGCATTAATACATTCAGTGTAAGCTGCACGATTAATCATTAAAAGATCAGGATCTCAACAATCACGCAACATAAATTATAAATGATGCTGATTTGCATATGTTTATTAATCTTTCGAAACGCTGCACTCAAATCTGAGAGATTCAGTCTTTAGTTTACAAACAGTCAAATAACACAGAAGTACTGGGAGAACTGTTTAAAGTCTAGATAAAACCACTGATGTTTATGGTAAAGATTAAAATCACCATCATATGCATTTAACTTGATGCTTAAAATGAAAGCTGTAGGCAGCAATTACATTTAGCCAATAGGTGGCGACAATCAGCCATCAAAAATATGCCACTGAATAATTCTTTGAAAATGATCATCCAGCAATGAAACATGAAGTTTTATGAGTGAGGAACTGAATCATTTATTAAAACATAAATATGGGTTGTACAAATTATAATGTTAGATTTCTACATTTCAGTAGTAGGAGTGAATGTTTCACAGTACTGAATATTGTACAGTTTATTTTTATTTAGCTGACTATTTCTACATTTTATTTTTAATGAAATTACAGGTTCCCCGTTCTGTTAGATAAAACCAAAAGTGTCTTGCAATGCTGTTTCTGTAATAAATGGAAAGTAAATGACATTTGTTTCCTCTTCTTTTTGGCTGATCCAAAAAATGGTCTCATCCATGACTAAATGTGATCCGAACTGTGAGATTTGTGATCCGATACACTACTAGTAGTAATGCAACTGGAACCATACCCAACTGTCCTTAGATGTATGTTCTAGAGCTGCACAATTATTCGTAAAAAGATTGCGATCTCGATTCGACCCCCTAGACGATCTTAATCCAGCATTTATACGATTCTGCCAATCATATTTTCAAGTTCAGGAGAGAAGCAAAGACAGCCGCACAAGTCTACACGCTGTTTTACATACAATGTTCAGCAACGTGGACACCTCCAAATGGTGTTGAAAGAGTCACATACTGTATTTATAAGGTATAATTCAACCAAAAATGTCTTTTCTGTCTTCATGTAAGAAGCAAAGACAGCCGCACAAGTCTACACGCTGTTTTACATACAATGTTCAGCAACGTGGACACCTCCAAATGGTGTTGAAAGAGTCACATGCTGCATTTATAAGGTATAATTCAACCAAAAATGTCATTTCTGTCTTCATGTAAGAAGCAAAGACGGCCGCACAAGTCTACACGCTGTTTTACATACAATGTTCAGCAACGTGGACACCTCCAAATGGTGTTGAAAGAGTCACATACTGCATTTATAAGGTATAATTTAACCAAAAATGTCATTTCTGTCTTCATGTAGTGATGTTTTATAAACAAATTTCGGGAGGAGCATGGTCATTCTTTGACGAGGCTAATTCATCACACATAATCATTCTATTATCCAATCAGCACACGACCAAACCCCTATAAATAGTCAAACAACCTCTGTTTTCTCTTGACTTCAGCATCCCTCCACCACCCCAACTCCACACTATTAAACCCGATACTTAAGTCCGAAGGGGGAGCGTTCTGGAGCCGGGCTAGACACTGCCCTCAGACCCTATCTCTCTATCCTGATAAGGGGAATAACACGAGTTAGGGTGTCTTCCCGAGCTCAGAGCCCTCTCCCCGGACAGCACGCCAAATATGCATATATTATTCAGTCAAATATCTGTAAGTGTGAACTCGTAAATTGATGTATTCGTGGCCGCGAAATCACAAGTGACGTGAGCTGACCGTGAGCTCTTACCACAGAGAGGACGGGCGCGCGCCTGTGAATGAAGTCTACTTTAGTGAACAGAACCTGCATAGGCTGTGAATAACAGCTAATAAAGTTGTAAATAACATTCAGTTTGTGGCACAGAGCGATCGTTTGGGAGCCGCGCGGGATGTATGAACAGCACTTAGCAGTGAAAATGAAACCGAAAGCGCGTGCACATCATTTAAATAATCATATCGCATTTTAGAGTTATGATTACGACAAGCATTTAATATGTTTAACAGTGTCAGTATAACTACTCTAGCCAATATAATGTTGAATATAATGCAAGAGGGGAATCTGAAAATGTCTCATTTTACCAGTAGAAAAAAATGGTCTAACAATGTTGTCAATGACTACGTTTACATGGACATCAGTAATCGAATTATTTGCTTTAATCTAATTAAGAGAATAATATGATTAAGGTGTTTACATGAGTTGCTTTTTGAGTGTTACTTTCATGATCGCGTTTTACATGTTACAGCACATAATTCGATTAACGTCATTGCGTCATCGCGCTATCCGCATTTCCTCTGGCGTTTCATGTAATTTCGGGTGTTTCCTTTTTGATTTGTCGACTTTAACTGCAGTTTGGCCCTTTAACTTTCATTCACGAACATGTCAGGCAAGCCCACCGTGACAAACGAGATATTGGATGCAACTATGAACTGCTGGAAGAGTTGTTTTAATGGAAGTTCATACCGCATGCTGAATGAAAGAAAAAAAACCTCTGCATTTCACGATGCACTAGTCTGTGGTCTGCACTGACTTGGTAGTTGCGAAGTGTCAATCAGCCTTGCGTGTGTTTGTGTGTCTGGGTGTGTGTGTGGACTACCCTGTTGCAATAAGTGGCTTAAAGCCCTACATGATGGCAATAGTTCGATTAAGGTGTTTACATGTATGTACTGCACTTTAATAATGCGACTAAAATCGGCATACTCCACATGTCTTAATTCGATTTCTCTTTAGTTCGATTATGACCTTAATCTGATTAAATTAATCAAAAATCGCTGTTTACATGGTAGACTCTTAATCAGAGTATTGTCTTAATCACATTAAAATCGATTTATTGGTGTCCATGTAAACGTAGTCACTGACAGATTGCAAGCATATGTCTCAAACATAATAATTCAACATCAGTATTATGAATAGTTGTATTCTGAATTAACAATAATTATAGCCGACTCATATTACCCTTTATTTTACATCTACAGAATCGTGAGAAAATCGTGATCTTTATTTTAAGCAGAAAGATCGCGATTCTCATTTTAGCCAGAATCGTGCAGATCTAGTATGTTCTGTGTTGTGTTTACCGTATGTTGTATGTTTTTGAAGAAGAAACGATTTGTAATATATCCTTCAGCTGATCACATAATAAACTTTACTACTTAAGAGTCGTAAAAACTATGTGAAAAGCAAACAGTCATACAAGGATATGCGTTCATTGTTCCAGACAGATGATGAGATGTGGGTTTACCACCACACAGTGCCAATGGAGAACAAAATAACGTCTGGCTGAAAGAACAGACTCACGAACCACCCTGAAACGGTCGCATCGTTATGAATGAGTTCAAGAAGAAAAACTTACATCTTTTTAAGAAGTCATCTATGCTTTTGTTTTTCCTCAGGGCCGGAAAATCCAGATCATAAACCAGAGCGTCCAAACTGTCCTGAAATAGGAACACAAATATTATGAGACTTTTGCATCAGCATTTAATAACCTTCATTTAACCAGGTGAGTCAGTGGAGAACCACTTCTCATTTACAAATGAAGAACTCGCCTAGAGGCAACAAAAAGCAGATACGAAGCAGCAGGGACACAATACAACAGCAATTTCACAGATGCAGATAATAAATTCAACCAAGGCGGCAACACCAAAGCTCCAAAAATACAAATTTATTAAATTAAAAACTGTCTGATGAAGAGCCGTGTG